>CAKNWT010101735.1:360-12573 GCA_932066315.1 Andricus coriarius | reverse complement strand
AATCCATCTTCAATAAAGAAAATTAATTTTAATAAAGAAGTTCAACATTTCAATTAAAACAAGTTCAATATTTTAGGCAAAAAAACAGTCGAATACAACCGAAAACGAAGAATTTTCAACAGAATAGTTGAATCTTCAACCAAAATAAATAAATTTTCTACCAAATAGTTCCAATCAAATTTAAATTTTCAACTTAGTAGTTGAATTTGTAATCAAGAAGAATAGTTTTCTACCAAAAAAGACGAATTTGCAACAAAGTACATCACTTTTTAAACATAAAGTTGAATTTTAATCTAAAAACAATTTGCAACCATAAATGGAGTAGTTAAATGTTCAGTTTAAAAAATAATTTTTCAACGCAAAATCGACTTATTTTTAATAAAATAGTTAAATCTTTAAGTAATAAAATTAATTTTTATTGAATTTTAAAAATGAATCGTTAACTAATAAAATGAATGTTTAACAAAGTAGTTCAACTTTCAACCAAGTAGTAGTTGAATTTTAAACCAAAGAAGATGAATTCTCAATTAAAAATGTAATAATTGAATTTTCAACTGAAAACGATAAATTTTTAGCCAAAAATGGATTAGTTAAATTTGCAGTTAACAACAATCATTTTGAACTTAAAAAAATGAATTTTCAAAAAAATAGTCAAGTCTTCAACCAAATACTAGAATTTTTAACAAAAAGAGATGAACTCTGAATTGAAATATAATAGTAAACTTTTCAATTAAAAAGAATTAACTTTCATCAAATAATAGTTTGTTTCTAATAATAAAATTTAGTTGCTGAATAATTAAGTATACATTAATACGTGGTAAAAAACAATAATGTTTCATAAATTATAAAGTTACGTACAAGTTATTGTGTACCAGTAACTTAACCAATAATTAAAACGCATTCAATATTACGTTCGATATTACATATTGTTATATATCATGCCGAACGTAATATTTAATACATTTTAATAACAAGAAAATTATAAAACTTTCAAGCTGATGTTCGCAAAGAAGCATTTTAAAATTGAAAACGTTCAGAGGTGAAACGTGCAATTTGAATTTTAAATCTCGCGCTTTTGAAAGAAGATTGGCTGCATTGGTATTTTTACTTTAATCACCAGCTAACTTCACTTCGTTGAGTGCTGAGGGAAAAACTAGAGAAAAACAATAGGCCAAATGCATAGGATTCGGTCAATTTTTGCCCTATTTTGCTAATATCTTCATAAAAAATAAAAAAGTGTTTATTTTTTAAGGTCTATTTAATGAAATAATAAAATGATAACTCAATGAAGTGAAGTTAGCTGGTGGTTGAAGTGAAAATATCTAATTGGCTGATGCAGTCTAAATTAATTTTTGCGTCGTTGCTGACCCTGAAAACCGTTTGCATTCATACATTCATGTGGATGACCGCCGGGCGGTAAAGTGTCGGTGAAAACATGGAGGATAACGTGAAGCGTAGATCGTTTTTAAGGTTAACTAACAAAAGTGGCATAAATCACAATGATTCCTTACGGAGAAGTTCTTTGGACCCCTCACATAATTCCAGGAGGAACCAAGACGAAATGCTCAGTCCGAGAATGTTGGCTAGACCCTACTTAAATCCAAAATATGGCCAACATGATTTTTCCGAGTTTGACACTTCGGTTACGCTTACACCTCACGAATTGCGAGATATTATGGCAAATTCGGAAAAAGCAGACGTTACATTGAGAGAAATGATGGATGATAGTGCCGCAACAGGAATTATTTTGAAATCAAGGGAACCTTGGCGCGATGTGAACTCCAAATTGTATTATGAATTTTTGGAGAGTACACAAGCACATTTGTCCGAACCTGAGGTTTTTAATACTATTGCTGATTTTATTCAAAATTGCACGGATACTTTGGAGTTAATGCGAGGTCAGTTTGATTATAATTGCACACCTTTTATTTAGAATTCATTAGTAGAAGGAAAAATATTGTTTTCAGGTTATTCAGCTACCTTCTTTCTATTTATTCTTTCTATTTATTCTATTTATACTAGGGAATTAGCTAAACGTGGGAGTTTAGGATAATCTTCCATTCAGGTATTAACTTTTATCTAAATCCCTGGTTTATTCAGGAATTTAAAACACTTTCAGGTCACTTCTCTAAATTCTAGAGCGTTTTAGGTATATTCAAAAAAAATCTAAAACTTACGCAGCATAGAATTAGTCTTTATTTTGACTTATATTTGATAAATATCAATTAATAATGATATGGAGATTTTAAAATTAGTTTAATAAATTATATTATATCCAGGGTCTCTACTCACCTGGAAAACCTGGAAATGTCAGGGAATTTTTTTTAAAGTCAGCGAACTTTGTCGAGAGGGTGCTTAAATTTGTTTGAAATTGTAATATAAAATTATATAACGATGTTTTTCATTCGTAAAAGTAGATTTATATTACCGGATTTAAGTATTTTGTTGAAAACTCGTTTTTTTTTGTTGGGAATTAACTTTTTTAATTGAAAATTTAACTATTCTCTTTTTGTTTAAAAAGTTATCTTTTCCAGTTGAAAATTCATCTCTGGTTGAAAATGTAATCATTTCGTTGAAAATTCTTGTTTGTTGTTGTTAAAAACTAATTCTTTTAACTGAAAATTGAAGTATAACAGTTCAAAATGTAACTATTTTGTTGAAATTATTATATTAATTAGTATTATTTTTAATCTGGTTGAATATTCCATCATTTTAGTTAAAAATTCATCTCTTTGGTTAAACATTAATTTTTTTTAACTAAAAATTTACCTATTCCATTTTTGGTGTAAAGTTTATCTTTTTTAGTCAAATATTCATGTATTTTGTTGAAAAATCGTATTTTTTCGTAGAAGCTCTGGTAGAAGCTAATCTTCTTGGTTGAAAATTCATCTCTTTGGTTAAAAATGTAATAACTGTTGAAAAATGTTTTGATTGTTGAAAAATAATTTTTTTAACTGAAAATTTAACTAATTCTGTTGAATATTCCATCATTTTAGTTAAAAATTCATCTCTTTAGTTGAAAATTAATTTTTATAATTGAAAATTTATGTATTCCATTTTTGGTTAAAAAAACTAATTTTTTTAAATTAAAAATTCATGTATTTTGTTGAAAATTCGTCTTTTTGGTAGAAACTCCCGTAGCAGCTAATCTTCTTGGTTGAAAATTCATTTTGTGGTTAAAAAATCATTATTTTATTTGAAAACTCACGTTTTTGGTTGAAAATTCATTCATTTTGTTAAAGATTGTTTTTTAACTGCAAATTTAACTAATCCAGTTAAATATTCAATAATTTTAGTTAAAAGTTCATCTCTTTAGTTTAAAATTAATTTTTATAACGGAAGATTGACCTATTCCATCTTTGGGGTAAAGTTGATCTTTTTATATTATTATTTATTTATATTATCTATTATATATTATATTTATATTATTTATTTATATTAATATTTTTTATATTTTTTTATCTTTTTTTTTGTTTTTTTTTTAAATACATGTATTTTTTTGAAAATTCTTCTTTTTGGTAGAAGTTTATAATTTTAATTGAAAATTCATTTCTTTGGTTAAAAATTTAATAATTTTGTTGAAAATTGTTTTTTTTTTATTGATAAGTAATATTTTTAACTGAACATTTAACTAATCCAGTTGAATATTCCATTATTTTAGTGAAAAATTCGTTTCTTTAGTTGAAAATTAATTTTTATAACAGAAAATTTGTATATTTTGTTGAAAAATCGTCTTTTTGGTAGAAACTCCTGTAGCAACTAATCTTCTTGGTTGAGAATTCATTTTCTGGTTAACAAATCATAATTTTAATTGAAAATTCACCTCTTTGGTTTAAAATTCATTAATTTTGTTGAAGATTGTTTTTTTTTTAAGCAGAAAATTCAACTAATCCAGTTGAGTTAAAAACTCATGTATTTTGTTGAAAATTCGTCATTTTTGGTAGAAGCTAATCTTCTTGGTTATAAATTCATTTTTGTGTTGGAAATTCACCATTTTAATTGAAAATTCATCTCTTCGGTTGAAAATTTAATAATTTTGTTGAAAATTGTTTTTTTGTTGTTGAAATATAATTTTTTAACTGAAAATTTAACTAAAATAGTTGAATATTCCATCATTTGAATGAAAAATTCATATCTTTGGTTGAAAATTAATTTTTAGAACGAAAAATTTACCTATTCCATTTTTGTTTAAAAATTTATCTTTTTTAGTTGAAAATTAATGTATTTTGTTGAAACTTCATCTTATTTGGTAAAAGCTCTATTACTAGCTAATCTTCTTGTTTAAAATTGCATTTTTTTTTAATTCATCATTTTAATTGAAAAATCTTCTCTTTGGTTGAAAATTTAATAATAATCACGATCCAAAAAGTATTTTTTGGTAGAACATTAATCTCCTTGGTGAAAAATAATTCTTTTTGGTTGAAAATTTAAACATTTGGTTAAAACGTAATCTTTTTGGTTCAAAATTGAACTACTTTGTTAAAAAATGCGTTTTTTTGAATTCACCTCTTTGGTTGAAAATTTAACTTATTTTATGCAAATTCGTGTTTTTTCTGTTCAAAATTAATTTTGTTATCTGAAAATTTATCTATTATATTTTTGGTTGGAAATTTATCCTTTAAAAGTTGAAAAATTAATTATTTGATAGAAAATTCATGTATTTTGTTGAAAGTTCGCCTTTTTGGTTAGAAAATTCATCTTTTTGGTTGAGGATTAAACTTTTTGGTTCAAAATTCATCTTTTATGGTAAAGCAGTCAATTTTCTTGGTTGAAAATAACCTTTTTTGTTGAAAATTCAACTTTCTTCTAAAATTTTATTCAGTTGGTTGAAAATTCGACCATTTGGTTGAAAATACATCTTTTTTGTCCGATGATTGAACTGTTTTGTTAAAAACTCGTCTTTTTGAATTGAAAAATTCATATTTTATGGTAGAAAAGTAATCTTTTTTGGTTAAAAATGAACTATTTGATTTTAAATGCAACTGTTTGGTTAAAAGTTAATTTTGTTGTTGAAAATTTGTCTTTTTGTGTTGAAATCTCATCCCTTGTGGTAGAAAATCTGTTCTGGTTAAAAATTCAATTATTTTGTTGAAAATGCAATATATTTTGACTTGAAATCTTAGTTTATGGGCGGCTTCTAAGTCCGGTATCAAAATGTCAACGTAGTGAATTTGAATAAAATTGATAAGACATTTCGAAAAGGAAAAGACAGGGAGCAAATCGGTCAAGTTAGGCGAAGCACACGATCCAAAGTGTAAAGGATGTTCTATTAAGAGGCGAAAGTGCAAAAATGTATGAATTTTAAGAATTGAAAAATCGGCATCGAAACCGAAGAAATGAAAAAAATCAATCTTTGATCTGCATGGTAGTCCAAGAGGATTATTATAAAAAACTGTTCGAAGCTTATATTCAAACCGGACATGGAGGTAGAGATAAGATGATTTATTATTGTACTTGATACTTACATTTTTGTAGTCTTTAACGGATCAGAGCTGTGATAAATAATATGAATCAACTTTAATGTATTTTAATTTTAAATTCTACATTAATTATAAATCAAAATAAAGACTAATTCTTAGCTTAAATTTCAGGTCTTTCTAAATACTGAAAACACTCTAGGAATTTGGAGAAATGACCTGAAAGTGTTCTAAATTCCTGAATAAACCAGGAATTTAGAGAAAAGGTAACACCTGAGTGGAAGATTTTCCTAAACTCCCACATTTAGCTAATTTCCTAGGTTTTTAGCCAAAACCCTGATTATTCTAAATCCCTACGACATAATTATATAAATATAATAGTTTATGTCTTTAATTTCTAGGTATGCAAGCGAAAGTGGAGAGTAGAGAACTTTCAACAGAAGAAGTTAATTTAGAAAACGAGAGAAACACCTGGCGTTTGGTATATTGCCTCTACCAGAATCGTCTAAATACACCAGGTTATCAAAAGGACATGGATATTGATATGAATTCAAATATGTCTGAGAAAGAGGCGATAGATGCTTTGTATAGACATGACAGTATTATAAGAGAATACCAGTTGATTATCGATTGGCTGGAAAAGAATGCACTTGATCAAGCAAATAAACAGCCGTCGATCGAGCAATTCACAGATAAAACTGTAGCTTGGGAAAATACACTACACCAGCTCCACAATCGACAATTTGGAATCATGTTTTCTTCATCCAGGCCCATTGTATCATCTCTCGATCCGGATGCACCAGTGAGAGAGGGAAAACCTCTTCACGATTTGGACAAAGAGGATGATGAGAGGCTAGAGAAGAGAATGTTTATCGAGGTAAATTTCACAAGAAAAGATTCTTTGATCAGAAAAAGTATAAGAGTTGTAAGAGAATTCATCTGGTTTGGTTAAAAATTCTGTATTTGGGTTGAAAATGTAATTATTCTATTGCAAATGCGATTATATTGTTAAAAAGTTATCTTTTTTATAAAAACTTTAACTACTTTATTAAAAATTCATTTTTTCAGTTAAAACTTCATCTCTTTGGTTGAGAATTTAACTATGTTGATGAATATTCGTTTCATGTTTAGTCGAAAAAAATGTTTTAAACTGACAATTAAAGTGCAGTGAAGTCTCCCCTATTTCAAGTCCCCCGTACACAGTTATTTCAAATTGCGCAGTTCCGTCAACTCCCACCACGTTCCCTCTATGTTCTCCGCGGCAATGGCTGACCAATGAAAAAAAGAGGTCCGAAGAGCGGGAAGCTTTGGATTGAGTATTTTAGCATGACGTCATGGAAATACGTTATACGATTTTTTTCGAGAAAATATTTTAAACTTAATGTAAGTTATAAATGCACGAATGATAATATTTTTCATGTGTAGAATCTATTTTCTCAGTCATGTTCCATTCTTTTGTCGATTTCCGACCTTACAGTGTCACAAAATACAATAAAATGTCCGAATTTTGAGATTAGAGTACCCGATCTGATACACTAACCTCAAATCTCGGACAGTTGATTGTATTTCGTGAAACTAAAATGTCGTCAATCGACAAAAGAATGGGACATGACTGAGAAAATAGATTTTATACTTGAGAAATATTACAATATAGATCTTTATCACTTACCTTTACGTTTAGAATATTTTCTCCAAAAACTCGTATGCAGTTGCAGTCTCATGCGGTAACCTTCCTGACGACTGATATTCCCACCTATCCTAGCATAATACACTTTAAAAATAACCGTTATAACTTACTTTTACGTTTAGAATATTTTCTCCAAAAATTTGTCCGCACTCCTATGTCAAGAAATATGCTAAACCATCTTGACATTCACAACTATTTTGGCATTGCCGCGAAGTCATGCTAGAAAACTCACTGTCCCGCGAAATATTTCAGTCTTTTTTTGATTCTATGTATTATATTGATTTTGAGTTGGCAAATTGTCGTACGTCAACAAAAACACTTAAAAAACACTGACATGCATGATGCGCACATGCGTACCAGTGATGCTAACGGACCGCGACTTTACAAATTGCGCAAATAGGTGCCGTCTGAACCGTTTCCAATTGGAATGCATAATATTGCGCAATCTCCCCATATGAGTACCCGCGTACTGTGTCTTTGTCCCTAGGTGTTTTTCATGCCAGAGTCGCAACCGTCTCTCTACCCTTGAGCTGAGAAACTGCGTGGGCCAGCAGTTCTAGGAGTTACTAAGCCGCGAGTTACTACTCCGAGAGTCGGGTGTATTTGTCTGTATTATTATTGATACTATTTATTGATTTCAAATAGACCCGCGCTTTTCGGCACATGCGCAGTTGAAAAAGTTTCTTAGAGCAAGCGCAGCGATACAAGAACGGGAAAGCCAATGAACGTCGCTTGACAAAAATATCCTGCCCACTCGCGGTAGAGGTGGGGGCCCCTCCAGCCTTGTAATGAATGAATCTTTACGTTTTAAGGACGCGGAAATAGGGGAGGCTTAACTGTATTCCATTTTTGGTTACAAATTTATCTTTTCTAGTTGAAAGTTCATTTTTTTGGTTGAAAATTCACGTCTTTTGTTGAAACTTGGTCTTTCTTGGTAGAAATTCAATCTTCTTGGTTGAAAGTTTTTCCTATTTGGTTGAAAATGCAATTGTTTGGTTGGAATATCAACTGTTACATGCTTCGTTGAGAGTTCATATTTTTTTGTTGCAAATTCAATTATTTTATTTAAAGTTGTACTACTTTGTAATTTTTTTTTTATTAAGGATTCATAATTATAGTTGAAAATTAAACTATTTGTTTTTCAATGAGCTTTTATGTTAAAAATTCTACTGTTTTGTGGAAAATTCACCTTTTTGGCTCGAAAATTCAACGATTTGGTAGAAAATTAAACTGTTTGGTTGAAGATTAAACCTTTTTTGTAGAGAATTCGTCTTTTTTGCTTTTACATAATTTTGTTGAAAATTCGTGTACTTTGTTAAAAATTCGTCTTTTTTGGTAGAACATTAATCTTCTTGGTCGAAAATTCCTCTTTTTCGTTGAAAATTTAACAACTTTGTTGTAAATTCATTTTTTTTTTTCAAAAAATATGTTTTATCTGAAAATTTAACTATTCTCTTATTGGTTAAAACTGTACCCTGTATATTGGATAAGTCGAAAATTTATCTTTTTGGTTAAAAATTTAACAATTTTGTTGAAAATTCTTTTTTTGTTCACAGTTATTTTTTTATCAGAGGTTTTATCTGAAATTGTAATTATTATATTTTTGGTTGAAGCGTTATCCTTTATATTGTATAAGTTAAAAAAATTAACTATTTGGTAGAAAATTCATGTATTTTGTTGAAAATTCGTCTTTTTGGGTAGAAAATTAATCTTGTTTCTTAAAAATTAATCTTGTTTGTTGAAAATTCAACTTTTTGGTTGAAAATTCAACTACTTGGTAGAAAATTCATATATTTTTGAAAATGTCTTTTTGGGTAGAAAATTATTCTTGTTTGTTGAAAGGTCAACTTTTTAGTAGAGAATTCAACTATCTTGTTCAAAATTCATCTTTCTTGATTGAAAATTATCTTCTCGTGTCAAAAATTCGTCTTTTCCGATTTAAAAGTCCACTGTTTTCTAAAAGTTTCGACTTTTTAGCTTTAAAACTTTACTCTTTTCTTGAAAATTCATCTTTCATTGTAGAAAAGTCATTTTTCTTGGTTGAAAGTTAACTTTTTTATGAAAATTTTACTGCCTTCTAAAAAATTTGTCTTTTTGTCTGGAAAATTCAAATATTTGATTGCATTTTAATCTTTTTTGTTTGAAAATTCGACCATTTGATTGAAAATGTATTTTTGTATTCTTAAATTCAACTAGTTGGTTACAAATTCAACTATTTTGCTAAATATCTAATTATTTTTGGAAAATTTAACTATCTTGGTTAAGTCATTATTTATGGTCGAAAATTTAAGTATGTTGTCAAAAATTCATCCTTTTGGATTGAAAATTAATCTTTAATGTTAAAAAAGTCATCCTTCTTGGTTAGAAATTTATCTTTCTTCGAAAAAATTCGACTTTTTGCTTAAAAATATTACCCTTTTGGTTAAATCTTTAAACCATTTTCTTGGAAAACTCGTCGCTTAGATATAAAATCTTTTTTGGTTGAAAATTCAAATATTTGGTTGAAAATGCAATATATTTCGGCTTGAAATCTTAGGAATTCAAAGTGTTCCGTATTGAATTCAATGTGTCGTCTAAATTAATTTTTTTTAAAGAATTTACAAACGTAAAATCTGTCCTTAGCCAACGACTACATGACTTTCGGGTGGGGGTGACGGTAGTTTATAGATAGGCCGTAACTGGAAAACTTTTCCGTATGCCAAGAAAGTGGCTTGGCACCGCCAGGCCTTCGAAGAAAGTATCCTGGCCCCGCCAGGCCTCGACTACTCCACTGAATTGTTTTTTTTTGTCATTTAAAAATAGGTTCGATGTGGTAGACTCCAGAAGGCACAAGCATTGGCTATCCATTGCGGTCAACCTTGGAGGGCTGCGTGTTTATTGGGTTGGACCCCATATTACGATCCAAATTACACAAATCCACTAAAAGATATGAAGTTGCCAATAGAAGGTAATCCTAACAGAGCTCTATGGAAACTATGTGCCTGGGAACTTTCCGAAGATAAACGAGTGGGTAAGTCATTTTTTTTAAATTTCGCGGTCATTTAGCGTGAATTTATTCCTATTTAATACATCGTTTCGTTAATAATTTAAAGTTGATTGAAAGACCTAAAGTTTGTTTAGCCAATATTTCTTTTCAGTACACTTTTTTTTAGCGATGCCACTATTTTGAAAAAATGCCACTAATTTTTCACTTTCTCTTTAAAAATATTTTCAAACTTTTTCGCCGATTGGCTTAATTAAGATATACGGAAATATGTACCGGAAAATAGTCTCAAAGCTCATATATAGAAAAATTGATTTGAAATATTTTTAATTTATCGACTCTTTATTTCCTAAGCTTCAGATTGTAGGACTTTTTGAGGAAAAATCTTTCAAACTTGTATGATTTTAATGTGTAACACATATTGGTTGAACATTTTAAAGTTGAAAACGTCCGAAATCGAATAATTTCAAACTCAATTATCAAACATCAAACAAATTCATATTTCAATCATAATGCTTCAAAATATAATTTCCCAATGAAAGTCTTCATTGTCGATATATTTTTAATTGAATATCGTCCAAGAATTAATTATATATCAAATTGAAGGAGTTTTGACATTAGCAATTTGATTTCATCAGATTCAAGAGCATTCAAGGCATTTAAAAATAAATCAGTTCCAAATTTAACAATATTTGGATGCTGTCATTAGTTATTGCCTTAATCAATTATTTTTAAAGAAACTGAGATGCTTTTAGAAAACTCCAATTCGTAATAGTATCATCTAGTTTTTAGATTTGAATTTCTCCTATATAAAGCACCCTTTGTTGATCTTTTAAAGGAATGAAGGTAGATATTTTAATTTTCTCGAATATTCGTTGCTATTTCTAAAATGTTACATTATCATTATTTTTAATGATAAATTATGAAAGGGTAATTAAAAATCAAACTCGGGGTAAATGTGATATCTCTTTTTTTTATTGTGAAGTACGTAAATCTGGCAGTAGTTCGAAGTTAGTAAAAGAGGTTAATGAACCTTATTTTGACAATAAAAATGTAACTACATAATAATAATAATAATTGTTGAATAACATTTCTTTAAATACATTTACACAGTCGAATCACTTTAAAATCAATTTAGAAATAATGTAATTTGAAACAGGTAATTTTTTAAATGCCACTGGAACCCTCATGTAAGTTTTAAATTTGAACTTTTTATTTGCATTAATGTTCTTTGATAAAAAAATTTAAAACAAACATATATTTTAAGAATCAGTGTATTTTTTTTATTAACAGGAATGAAAGTAAAGGCTTGTAAAGTTGGGATTTTAGTATTTTTTTAATTGAACAATAGTAAGTTCAAAATTTAACAATATTTGAATATGTATGGCTTCAAGAATAAACAATGCTATATAAAAGCACTCATCTTTTATTAATATTCAAAATTTCGAAGTTATCTGTTTGAAAATAGTTCAAATTATAAATCATTCCCAATAATTAATAAGAATTAAAATGTATAGAGGTATTTTACTCGTATTGTTTCTGAGATAATTTCCGAATAAAATTCCTAATTGCCGATATTTTTCAAATTATGTACCATTCAGAAAATTAGTTATATTTCAAATAGAAAAACTTTTAAAGTCAGCAGTTTGATTGAATATCATTCAAGAGTGTAAAATATTAAATTGGAAGCATTCAAAATTAAATAAGCTTAGAATTGAATATTTTTAAAATAAATGAGTTCCAAATTTAACAATATTGAAATGTGAATGACTTCAAGAATAAACAATGCTGAGTAAAAGCAGCCCTATGCCACTTTTCTTGGAGGCCTGTGGAAAATATTGTCATGAGAGTTGACGGTCGCCGTGTGGTGGCGCCAGCTATGCAGTTGTCCTAGAATTCAAATAATGCAAGGCGAACGTGTTGAAAAAAAGTTTGTTAAATAAAAATAATTTTCTGATAGTTATGGGTAAAAAATAATGGTTTTTAAGATTTTTTAAATCTATTGAGTTACAAATAATTTGCGAAAATCGTAAAACTCACTGACTTTAGACGCAAATCCCAATGCATTCCTACTAACTACAACAAATTATTATTCATGTGCAATTAAATCAGACATATAATTATTT
>CAKNWT010101665.1:601-16965 GCA_932066315.1 Andricus coriarius | reverse complement strand
TCATATAGCATTTCACCTTTGTCGTTTCTCATGCTCACAAACTCTTTATTTTTAGTTTTGCTTATCTCTTTGAATATTATTAATATCGTTAAAAGCGTGCGACTATATAGTGTGTAATGTATCGTAATTTAATGTAATTGTTTAAGTTAAATTGTGTATATGTACCAACAATACGCTTATGAATTGTATGATATGTGTGAGCATGTGTATGTCAGTAGTGGGTTTCCCCAGAATCTGTTTGTAGCAAGAATGTTTTTTTTTTGCTGGCGCACGAAACTTTACATGACTGGGATGTAGAATTCACATATATATAGAGGTGGACTTTGTTTTCTACGATTGAAACTGTACCTAACAGTTCGACTGATTTTACCTAACTGGCAGGTAATCTTTATCATCCCGTTGTATTATTTCTTACTAAATCACGAATTAAATTTTAAATAATTTATATTAATAATTCATATTTTCACATCAAATATTACTCTATTTCATTTTACATAACTGAAAGTGAAATTTTAATATATTGTCGTAATGTCCTCCGTTTACCGAACTAAGTTATGTAAAATTTAACACACAAATTTTCTCCGTGCAGGGGAATATGTTCTAAAATTGTTCATTTTAAACTTACGAAAAGCACTTCATTCTTAATATTAATTTGTCTTTTTATAAAATGAGAGTATATTTTTAAACGCTGAAGAGACGATCAAATAAATCAAATACACAGAACAGGTATAAACCTATTCTGTGTATATTTGAAAAATATTTTTGAAATTTTTATTAATTTTCATGGCCATATGTCACGTCATCCGGCCTATTGGTTGGAGTTATTTCTTTTTAAAATTGATATCTATCACAAATACTTTTCTAGATCTCTTAGTTTCATATGTTCATACTATGTAAGGTTAGACTTAATTGAAAAAAACCTATTTTGGTCGGTTTGAAAAGTTTTTTTTATTTTGAAAATCTCGCCGTCTGAAATGCTCAACTTTTTGGCAACCACACTTAAAATTTGAAATAATTTTTGCTCGATGAGAGTAGTATGTGAAATGAGGAACAAAATTGCTAGTTTTACTTTTATAAACGTATTTTCTAAATTGGATTATTATAGAATAAAGGGAAATAGTAAATATAACTCGTTAATGAAATAATAATTGGTCGATTATAATTATCGATTCGTTATTAAAAAAAAATTATTGTTCACGATGTAAAATTTAATTGGTAAACTTATTCCAGTAATAACATTGTTGCCCATTTAAAAAAAAATTAATTTCTTAAAGTTTTACCCCTTAAATTTCAAGGTCTTACCCTCTTAAATTTTTTTTTAAATTTAAAAAAATTACTTATATGGTTTTATAAAAGTATTTTAGAACACGCTCAAAACCATTTGAAAAATTTTTATTGTTCAAACTGTAAGTTTCACCTACGGAGTGAATTGAGAAAACGATTTTTTTGCAGCCAAAATTTTTGTTTCATGCAGTATACCCATTTTATGAATAGTATTTCACTTCAGTGTGAAGAAAAAGTCATTTTCCCAATGTTTCTTTAAAAGTATGATCTTTAAAATACCTCTACAATCCATTTTTACTTATCCGAGAGAGAGTAATGGTTTCATAAATCCGTACCCTTCCTCAATTTGCCTCTGTGCACCTCTTCGTCATATTTATTCTACCGCCGCTCTTCGAGTTTGTAGCAGTACCCTACACCTTTTCAATCGCTCGAAATTTACCTAATTTTAGTATCGACTATGGCTGTCTCTTCCGCCACGCATTCTACTCCACCTTCTTGAGAATGAGAACCCATCTGAAGGATTCATGCTCCTCGTCTCACATCTCTTTGCCTACTATTCTCTCCTTATATACTCCCCCCCCCCGGCCCCCCCCCCCCCCTATTATCATACATCAGTCTACCGATTGTCATTCCTTTTTCATTCACTTCCACACAAACTCCCATACAATCTTCAACTTTAGCCTGTCATCTGTTACACGACTTACTGAATCTCTTCTATTGATCTAACGAGTATCTGGTCCATTCCTCCATATTTCCATATTTAGTCCTCGCTATTACCCTCTGACTCCCCTCTTTACTTTGTTCTGTTAAGTATTTTGCGCTTCCTTCCACGCTCACTCTCTTACACTTAGATTATACTTTGATTCCATTATCCTGGTAATTTCATTCTCATTTACACCCGAGAGCATTAATTTGTTCCCTGTCAGCAACTTCACACTGTACTGTGTAAAGTTGATGAGACGGAACTAATTTATGGTCTCGGATGTATCCCAGTTTCATTGTCTCTCTCTTTCAGAACTATCTTAACTTTGTGATCCATATGATGTCTTCTTTTAACCCCCTTTTTGTCAGAACCGTAACTAGTCTTCGTTGCGCCCGGTGCAACTTGACAATTTTGCGCCCTCCTCCCAAACGCCACGGGATAATATTGGGTTAATTTGGTCCCGTTTGTGCCCCCTCGCGACCGGCGCCCGATGCGGGGGCACCGCTCTAGTTACGGCTCTGGGCTTTGTTGCATACCTAATCTTTCGAGTTTCTGCCAATTCTCTTCTCGATACACTTTCCCTCGTGTGCCTGTTCTGGTGTTCCATTCACCCCCTAATATCAGGCGTTTACGCTCATCCTCTGAAACTCTGTGTTCCAAGCCTTTTCTAATTTCAGTTAAACCTTCACCTTTCTATACAGTGATTTTTCTATACCTTCTTCTTTCCTGTATACCCTCTACTTTCTCTCCCTTCGCTCGCCCTCTGTTTCTTTTCCCCTTTGCCTGTTATAGTTTCCATTTGAAGTTACACGGGAGTTTCCGTTCAACTTTTTCCCACTGTTCTTCTTCTGTTCACGTTTCTATTAAAATAACCACGTCAAATGCTTTGATGTAACTCCAAAAGTCCTTATCCTCATTTTTAATTACAGCCACATTCCAGAAAAAAATCCCAATGTGTCTTTTCTATTCTTCTCTCCCCTAAGTTTAGAACTTTTCCTTCCTTCTCCCAAATCCCTTATCCTTTACCAGGCTTTCTTTCCAGTGATCCCAAACTGACCACTTTCCCTCAATCCTAATCTTCTTATACCTCACGTTTACCTCCTTCTCTTCATGTCTTTCTTTCCTTTCCTTTCTTTCCTTTCAATCCTGCCTTCTTTTTCAATATTGCTTGCTTTTCTACCCATGTGCACATCTCCGCTACTACCACGTCCTTTCCTACTGGGCCTACTGAAACTATCCGCTTCGGCTGGCTTTCCACCTCTAGCGTTTTTTTCAAGAATGTCTCGAAATTTCCTTTTCTTCACTTTTCCTACTTTCACCCCTTGACTATAGTGTTGTTTTTTCTTTCCTTATTTTCCTCCTGTTCCCTAAGCATTTTTATACTTTTAATTTTTTCTTGCATACTCTTTTATGTGCTCTTCCCTCTTACTTCTGCAAATTTTCCTCTTATAATTTCTTCCACACTCATTGTGGTTTCCTCCCCTCTTACTACACTTCCTTGCTCTACCCCCGTGAACCCTTATTTTAACCGTTTCTACAAATTTTCTATTTTGTCTTCCTCTTTCTTTCTGACGTCCTTCATAGACCGCCCTAATTCTTCGATCCTACCCTGAATTTGTTTCAGTTCTTTCTCCCACCTTTTATCTCGTAATTTTCAAATTTACATATCACGCAGCTTTAATGTCTTGTGGGAGTTCAAAAAAAATTATCTTAAAAAATAGTGTTGATTATTATGCTCTAATATATTTTAGAGTGCAAGACTATATTATAAAAATTATTTAGTTCTTAAATGGACACCTTATTTAAAATTCGGAAGCATTGCCTTTCTAGAAGACCCTAATTTTTTTGCATTCGTTTAACATCTGTTCCTGCTCCTTGTTGGTTTACGTATTTAATTTTAGGATTTGGGTGTCTAAAAATATTTTTTGTTCGTTAAATTATAATTTTGTTGAATTGGCTCAAGCTAAACTTTTTTTTTTATTACACACAATTGAAGTGAACATGACCGTTAAAAATTCTAAAATGTGATTTTTTGGGCCACCCTAGTTATATCATGAAAATATGTAACATATAATAGTTACATTGAATTCCGAAAATATGACTGTATAATAAATCATATCAATTCAGTAGAGCCATAGGCTACTCAAATTTCATATATTTGAGACTGCGCTTTGATTTTGGAGTAAAAAATCTCAACTTCGTGTCACCGTTTTTAAGATTCAAATGTAATGTAAAATAATGTACGTTACTGTAGGTACATTATTACGTTATTCAACTTTGTAATGGCATTCATACTCCATCAAATTTCACTAGAACCAATCAGAAAACATTTTTTTTTTTAGTAGTGAATATATATGTATTATTGGACTAACATCCAACATATTTTCAAATAAATGAATGTCTTCTGCTTCCCATTAGGAACTCTATTTATATTATTACATTATTATACGAGTGCGGAAGGTTTTAATTTACATTTTACGCGCCAAAGAATCTCTCTCTAGCAGTGATGAGTCGCGGGAATATTCGCGGGAAATTCTCTAACTACGAGGAATATTCAAGGGTTCCCAATCTTCTCGGGAATTGCTCCCTCCAATACTAAAGACGGCGAGTTTTTAAATTTTGCATAACCAATTACTTAATTTTATATAATAGTTAATTGCACTATTTGTCTATCTGATTCAATGATTTTAAGTTAGAGATTCTTTAGAACTCTATTCCTTACTGAATTTAATTGTAAGGGTTTCGATAAAATATGGGATCTTATTTATCAGCACTCCTCTGTGAATAAAATACGATTAAAAAATGCTTGAAATATTTATTTCATTATTCTTATATGTATTTCTACCTACTTACTATGCTTAATTTGTCATTTTCTTCTCTATTATTCAATACATAGGTATATAAACAATTTGGAATGTCTCAATGTCTGAAGAGAATAGGATGCCACTCAATGTTTTAAAATTTTATTACAAATCCTTTACTGAAACGAACTTGTACTTATTTGGTATAAAATTAAAGTACAAATTAAGAGCAATAAAAATATTTTAACACTACTGTCGGAGCTAAAAACCAATGATATATTTTTTAAAAGGTTAAAGAAAAAATCACGCAATCTGTTTAAAAAGTAATTCAAGGTGTCTGGAATTTTGTCCCCTGACTTCAATTGGTAGGAAAGTTGTAGCAACAATTTAAAACTTGTGCCACACAATCTTTGCTAGCCAGCAGCTGTGATCGACGATTGAAACTCGACGCAGACACGCTTGAAAATTTTTTGTCACATCTCGTCAACCAGTGAAGATTTATTTTATTTTACTAGCTTGACTTTTATATAAGATTACAAAGATTGCCAGAGCTGCCACACAGTCACTTTTAGTCCTTTTTTTTAAGTCACTTTTAGTCACTTTTTTAAAAAACATCAAAAAGGTCATTTTAGAGCTTTTAAACCTTTTCGACTCCATCTCATACTCATAATTACTGATAATTACACTCCGTTTTATCGACTTTGCTGTTACCGTTTGAGCTGTTATCGACTGCAGGACAATCGGTGCAGCTTACGCGGTTCTATAGCGCAAATTCTGATATTTATTCTGAACTTTAATAATAATTAATAGGAGTTACACGCAGGTATGTAAAGTAAAAATAAATATGTATTTATACTAGTACTATTTCAATTTACGAATAAGCTTCGCTTTCTAATAACCAGAAGCGAAATATATTTCCGTCAATTTTAACAATGACTTCCGAACTGTTCGCACAGTTCTTATGGGTTAAAAGTACTATTAGTTCAAAATATATGTTTAGAAAATGTATTGACTAAATGCAATATCTTTTATCATTTAAAAACAAAAGTTAGGTTGTATTTTTCTGGGAATCTCCTATAGTCATTTCTCTTGCTTCTTTTCTCGGAAAAAATATCGGTTGTTTCATTGACGCACTCTTTTTCCAAGTAGGTATGTTGATGTATGGAAATTAAATTGTATGAATGACCAAAGTTTTTGATTAAAAAATCTTATTTACAGTTTAACAGTTTAATATATCAAATCATATTTCCCAATGCCTACGATTATATTGAAAGAGTGAATAGAACTTCAATAGAAATTCTAAAAATTAATATCTCTTTCTGTAAATATATACGTACATAGCATTATATTTTCGGACAGTAGTCGCAAAAAGAAAAACTCAAATTTTCGGTTTTGACGTTTGCGATACCTATACATAAAGTTTTTTTTTCAAATAAAATAAATTTGTAAAAAAGTGAAAAAATTATCTAAGAAAAAAAGAAAGAAATAGTTCTATCTGAAACTTGCTCAAATAATTTAAAAAATAATTTTTAATGAAGCTAAAGATTGAAATAATTTTTAAACTGCTTGATCATTTCTGTTTTACAAAAATGTTGTGAATCTGCAAATTTTTCTCTACATCCAATTTAATTTTTTGGTCTTGTATTACCTACTTATTTACGTGTATTAAAGTTATAATTTTGTACTTGAAATAAAAATTCTTGGACAGTTTGATTTTTTAGGCATCCTGGTGTGGTAAAACGCATTGAGGAAGAATTTCAGTTTTTCGTCTTTGTGGTTTAGAAAAGATGATGGAGAAGGCTATACTGTCCAACAAGGCACGACTCAGTTAATGATTTCATTTTCTATTGGAAGTGCGGTGAACACATCTTAAAGCAAACGAATAGAAGAGGAAAAAAACACTACAGTTACTGCATTGAAACGCTTCGCGTAAAGCGTAACCAATAAAGCAAGATAAAAGCATTCACATTCGAACATAACCAAACATCTTTGAAACAACCAACACAATAAACGGGATCAAAGTTATGAAGAACCTTGATTGCCCGTAACATACCGTATCTCCGCCCCTCTACCGAGAATGTTCTAGGAGGAAGGCAGAGAAGTCACCACAGCTCTTTCTAAACATTGGGAGGAAGAAAAACCTGAATCATAACCACATAAGTCATTATTATGTTCATATCAACGGAAACCTTAAATATCTCTCTGTCATTACCCATTTGCCAAAAATTATTATGCTTAGTACACTATTAGAAATTACGGTGTAAAGATCAGGAGTCATAGCTCGTAACAGTTTTCTGTATTTATCAATAAAATGTGGAGATTCATTGAAAAACTGTCCGTGTGTGTGTGTATGTTTTCATTTAGTTATTTTTAAAACGGGCAGGAAGCCCCTTGGATCTCCCCTGGTGCTCAAGCCATAAAGCCTATTGTGCCATAACCCTAGCTATTCCCTCTCAGTAGTTGACTCCAGACCTCTTGGTGAAGCTTAGTATGTCAATCACTGATCGTCTTGTAATTTCCTTAGGTTTCATAAAATGTGCCCCAAGGGTTTGCTGTCTGAGCCTAGTTAATGTCGGGCACTGGCATAATACATGCAGTGATGTTTCATCATTCCTGCCGCATTTCCTGCACTCTGTTGTGGGCTTATACCCCATTTTTTCCATATGATAGTTCAAGTGGTTGTGCCCAGTCAGCATCTGACCCACTGTCCTTATGTCTTTCATGGGTAAACCCAGGATTTCCCTGGCTGTGTCTATTCTGTCTGCATAGCCCAGGAAGGATTTCACCTGCCGACAACCCTGGATGTGTTCCCAGTACCGGTTCCGGACCTATGTATTTCCTTGCCGCACCGCGTTTTGCCAGCTGGTTCGCCTTTTCGTTGCCCCTTGATCCCTGTGTAACTCAGGACAGCAAAGGACGGCCAGAACCTCCGCCTGAAAAACAATGGCGTGTCTCCGGAGTGGGGTCTATATCCCCCTCGTTCTCGTGATGTCATAGATTCCTGCTCCTGACCCTCCCTATCCTCTAGAGCTATCTGTATACCAGATTACCCCTTGTAGGAGCGGGTTACCATTTGCTTTCCACATCTCCCTGCTTGGAATGCAGACGCAGAAAGCTTCGGTGTTTTGTTATTTTCTCTAGCCTTATCTCTAGAATCGGCAGTGTGCTGATGTCAATTGGAAGCCTAGTGTGCCTAGTCCCTCGAGTCCATCTATTTACTCTTGCCAGGCAGCCCATCGCGTGTACCGCCCTTGCAGTTATCGTAACATGTTCTTCACAGAGCATGAACCCTACCGCCGCTGTGGGCGTAGTCCTCATTTCTTCCGTCAAACCCATAAACGCTATCATTTTTAATCGTCGCAGCCTGTCCTGCATCGTTTTAAGTTCCGTCCGTGGCCACTAGACCATAGCGGCATATATGAGTCTTGGTTTAAGGACAGCAGAGTAGAGCCATACAAGAATTTTAGGCCTTAGACCCCACATCAACTTAAAGGCTCTCCTGCACATGCAAAAAGTCATGACAAACTTTCTGCATTGGGTCTCCAGGTGCTTCGCCCAGATCAGTTTGCTATCGAGGATTACTCCGAGATATTAAACCGAATCTGAAAACGTCAGCCTCCCGCCGCAAAATACAGGAGCCTCCACTTTCAGCACTTTTTAATTTCTCGTGAAAATGGCCAGACTGTTTTTCCCCGGATTTACCGAGAGCCCTGAGCATTCGCACCAGAGCTCTACGATGCGCAGCACCGACTTTGTAAGACCCATCAACGTTTCCAGATGTGCCCCCTGACTAGGATTACAAAGTCATCCGTGTAGCCCTTAGTACCATTTAGCCCATTTAGCCTACGGAGGCCCCATCTGATTCCAAGTCTCCTCCGGCGCAGCATGCTTTCTGTCCACCTTACTAGCTGGTCTGGCACACTACACCTCGAAGCCTCTCGACAGATGACTTCTAGTAATGCTAAAGGCTTCCTCTATATCCAGGATGGTGCTCACAGCACACAGCTTCTGTTCCAGCTGCGACGATGAAACATCCCTGCGTGTATTATGCCAGTGCCCGGCATTAGCTAGGCTCAGGCAGCAGCTACTTGGGGCCCACTTTATGGAACCTGAGGGAATTACAACGCGATCAGTAAATGACATTCTAGGCTTCACCAAGTGGTCTGGAGTCAACTACTGAGAGCGAATAGTTAAGGGTGTGGCTCAGTTGGCTTTATAGCTTGAGCGCCAGGGGAGCTCCAAGGTGTGGTTTCATCCATCGAAAATGCTGTCCAAAACTCGAATTCTCCATTTTTGCGCCAAATGACGTTAGGTAAGGAAAAAAGTTTAAGTGAAGAATTGTAGTTTTTTAAAAGACCTATAATTTTTCCCTCAAATATTTGTTGATAAGACTTGTTATTTTGGTTTTATTTATCAGTAGTCCCGGTCGGGCCTCGCCGCCAAATAAGGCGATCCGGGCAGGAGTACCTATTTGAAAATATCGCGATCCCTTTACCTTATACACACAGAAAACTTTTGAGAATTATGATCCTTGATCTTTACACCAGAAATTATAATAGTGTACTAAACATAATAATTGTTGGCAAATGGGTAATGAAAGAGAGATAATTAAGGTTTCCGTTGATATGAACAAAATAATGACTTATGTAGCTTATATGGTTTTAATGATGTTTCGTGCGAGTTGCCGAAAAGACTTCATCAGTTCATGATTCAGGTTTTTCTTCCACCCAAGGTTTAGAAAGAGCTGTAGTGTCGAATATTCTCGGTAGAGGGGCGGGGATACGGTATGTGTCGGGCAACCAAGGTTCTTCATAACTTTGATCCCGTTTCTTGTGTTGGTTGTGTCAAAAATATTTGGTTGTGTTTGAATGGGAATGCTTCTATCTTGCTTTATTGATTACGCTTTACGCGAAGCCATTCAATACAGTAACTGTAGTGTTTTTCTCTCTCGTCTATTCGTTTGCTTCAAGGAGTGTTCACCGCATTCATATCATAATTTTATTTTAAAATTATTTATCAATTATGAATTAAAATGCAACGTATATTATTTCACATTTCATTTCAATGGAAACTATAGGTGAACTGGTACTCAATTAAAATTAATTTATTTTATTTTTAATAATAGTTAAAATCCACTCCATATTATATAATAATGATTTTAATGAATAATAGAACAAAAGTAATAGTAACCTAAAGTTTAATTCAGTAAGACTGTAGAATCATTTATCTATAAATAATTGAGAATGATTTCTTAAATGCGTTTCTTTCTTTAAGTAATGCGATTATTCACTTTATATTTTCACATTAAAGGAGATAATTTTAAACAACCTATTTGAATTAGCCTTTTAATGTCTGAGGCGGGAATCCACGTGATGCAGATTAATCTGCACCTCAGCAAAGGTGCCTCGGCGGTTCTGACTAGCCGCTTGTCAGTGGTGCAGGCAGGAATTGCCCAAATCCAAGAACGCTGGTTATACAGAGAAAGGATTAGTGGATTCTCAGGATGTGGCTCCATATATAAGGGGTCACGAGAAAAAGCGCCAAGAGCATGTATAGCCGTGAAATGTATGGATGCGATTTTGGTGTCTAAACTCTCCTCTACTGATCTCACTGTTATTAAGGTGAGATTTTGGAGCAGTAGCAGAGAAAGGCTAGAGGTGATTATTGCCTCAGCTTATTTCCCTGGCGATGTCTAGAGGCACCCGCCTCCCAGAGAGGTGGAGGCTCTGATTCGGCACTGTCAAGAGAACAAAATTCCTCTGCTGTTGGGCTTTGATACAAACTCTCACGACACGGTGTGGGGAAGTACAAAAATCAAGGACAGAGTGAGAGATTTAATTGAATACATAACAGGCACAGAGCTGGAGATTCTGAATCGGGGTGATACTCTCACATTCCAGACTAAAAACAGGAGTGAGGTTCTCGATCTGACTCTATGCTCGGGTGTACTGAGAAGCAGGGTAGTGGGTCGGAGAGTCTCCGATGAGGAGTCTCTCTCGGACCACAAATATATCGTGTTTCGAGTAACCCTAGGAAAACCGGTGGTTTCGAAGATCAGAAACCCCAGAAATCCACTTTGGGAATCGTATAAAGAGGAACTCAAAGGGAGGCTTGCGAAATTTCCCACAAGCTATGGTACCATTGATGAGTTAGAGCACGCCGCAGATTTTCTGTGAAGGGCTCTGACTGCATCACATGAGAACAATTGCCCTACAAGCACAATTAAGTATATGAAGGGAGCAGAATGGTGGAATACACACCTGGAAAAACTCCGTAAAAAGACAACACGGTAATTGTCTGAGGTCTTTAGGTTTGTCTTGACTGACGAAAAAGTGTGAGTAGGCTATTCTATTGTTATTGTTTACTGTGTAATTTTGACACAAATAGTAATCATTGTTATAACTATAAATATGTTCTATGAATATTGTTTAGAAACTAGATAAATGTACGTGATTGCCAACGAACATGTTTTCTAAACTATCTACCTGACTATCTTTTTTCTATATTATAAACTATTTTATAAACTGCTATATTATAAACTATCAGTAATAATAATAATGATACGATTTAAGTTGTTAAAAGATATGTATCAAAGCGAGATTTTAGAATTTGAGACTGGACACAATAATGATAAAAAGAAATTGCCTGTAGTTTTTGCAAATACTGAAAAATTATTATTAAATCATGTAGTAGAAAAGCGAATTATTATCGGCAATTACAGGGTTAAAATTATGGCTGATGGTGGGCAAGGCTTATTTAAAATTTGCATGTCTGTGATAGCTGATGTGTCAACAGATCCTCCATTGGAAAAAAAGAAAAAAAGTATTTTATAACGAAACAAACACCACAAATAACTGGATTAGTGTAAAAAAAATTAATAATAGTTTGTATTGGGCCACAGATAAAAGAATCATGCAAATATCAAAATTCTCTTTGATTCGAGAAAAATGAATGATATTTCATTTAAATTGACGTCAGACTTCAAAGTTTTATTAATGGTAAATGGCCAACAAACAGCGAAAGCGACATTTCCGTGTCCTTACTGTTTTATTAGTTTATCAGACATAAGAGACAATAAAGAAGAAATTTATAATACTGATAGAGGCAATCATTATGATTTGAAAACATATGGAGATTTGAAAAAAGATATTCAGAAGTATGTTTCTTTAGGTCGTAAAACTAAATTTTTAGAAGATTGTCACAGTACAATAAATGAGCCACTGTTTGTAGAGAAAGATAATATATGTGTACTAGAAAAATGCATAATACACGAGCTGCATATTCTACAAGGGTGAAAGAACCCAACGAATGACTGGATCCTAATATTTATAAAGATTTAGGTCAGTTTGTTTCGATACCTTACGTAAGTGCATTTAAGGCAATGAACAAAATAGTTGATTTCTGCTTTTGTACAAGAAAAATTGACAATATTAAGCACGTAGAAAATTTGCATGAAGAACTAGCAAAGGCAGTAATGGCAACAGATATCTCGATCACATCGAATTTTCACGATTTTGGGAGAAATCTAAATTTGATCAGTGATTCCTCTTACCCACAAAGACTGAAAAATTCTGTTGTAGAATTCTCCTCGTTTCATTTATAAAACACTCAATCATACAATTGTAATGAAAATGTTTACTATTTGTGACAGAATTACATAGTGTACTTTATTTTCCCATTTTATTGAATCATTTTTAATCAAAAATCTTATTTTTGAACTATATCTTGGAAAGAGGAGCAGCTACGATTCTGGGACCTTCATTTTCGGATTCTACGGGTCGAAAACAATAGAATAGCCTACTTAACATTTTTCGTCAATCAAGACAAACCTAAAGACCTCAGACGATCACCGTGACAAGAATGTTGAGCAATAGGGTAAATAGAACTGAATTGCCTTCAGACTGGGACATCTATAAGACGGCCCAGTGTGATTACAATAAAAATACTATATAAGAAAGTATAAGCAGCAAGATTGGAAAGGTTTCTACGAGGAATCGAAAAACATTACAGAAACAGCGAGGCTCCACAATATTCTGGCGAAAAATCTGGAAGCTCACCTCGGGCTCATAAGGCTCGATAATAGTGAGTTTGCCGAAGAAGAAGAAACGCTGAATCACCTGACACAAGTTCACTTCCCGGGTTGTCAACGAATCCGAACCGACCAAGAGGAGGAAGGCTGGGACCAAGAGGTGGAGAGGGCCGACTGGAATTTTGCCGCTAAGTTCGCTGATTACAGAAAGGTGGAATGGGCCGTAGGTACCTTCTGTCCTTTTAAATCACCAGGGGCGGATGGCATATATCTAGGGCTTTTACAAAAGGGTATGGATTTAGTCGTCCCTCCTCTGACGAAACTATTTAGGGCGAGTATAGCCCTTAAACACGTGCCATCGGCATGGAACGATGGCAGAGTGGCCATCATACCCAAACCTGGGAGGGAGGGTTACACTGCTGCAAAAGATTTCCGTCCAATCAGCCTAGCGTCTTTTATCTTCTTTTAGGGCGCCCGCTGCATAGATGGCAGCATGCTTTTCAGGCAGGCTGGTCGGTAGAAACTGCGATTCATGCTGTTGTGGCAAAATTGGAGCAGCAGTTAAAAACAAAACGGTTATGCTGTGGGCCCCTTCTTGGATATAGAGGGTGCTTTCTGCAATACTCCTCCAGAAGTCATCTGTCGAGAGGCTTTGAGATGTGGCGTGCCGGACCAGCTTGTATTCTGAACGTTCCCCACAGTGGGGTGTCCTGTCGCCCCTCCTGTGGTGCATTGTGGTGGACGGCCTCCTTCAAAGGCTAGATAAAGAGGTGTACTTAACTCAGGGATATGCGGTTGGCTTTGTAATTCTAGTCAGGGGGACTCATCTGAAAACACTGATGGGTCTTATGAGGTCGGCGCTACGCATTGTCTTGCTCTGGTGCGATAGCTCAGGGCTCTCGGTAAATCCGGAAAAGACCAACCTGGTAAATGTCACGAAAAATTATAAAGTTCCAAAAGTTGACGCTCCTGTATTTTGCGGTAGGGAGCTGACGTTTTCAGATTCAGTTAAATATCTGGGAGTAATCCTAGATATCAAGCTGAACTGGGCAAAGCACCTGGAGACCCATTGCAGGAAGTTTGTCATGACTTTTTGGATGTGCAGGAGAGCCTTTAGGTTTACGTGGGGTCTGGGGCCTAAAATGCTTGCATGGCTCTACTCTGCTGTCCTAAAACCCAGGCGCCTACATGAGGCCGTGGTCTGGTAGCCACGGGCGGAACTTAAATCAATGAAGGACAGGCTGCAACGATTACAAACGCTTGCATTTAGGGATTTGTCTGGAGCAATGAGGACTACGCCCACACCGGCGATAGGATTCATGCTCTGTGAAGAACCTCTACATGTTGCGATGACCGCTAGAGTGGCACACGCGATGGGCCGCCTAGCAAGAGCAAATAGATGGACTCGGGGGACTAGACACACTAGGCTCCCGAGTGATATCAGCGCACTGCCGATTCTTCAAGTGAGGCAAGATAAAATAACAAAACGCTTCAACTTTGCCAAAGCTTTCCGCGTCTGCATCCCAAGCAGGGATCTGTGGAAAGCAACTGTTAACTCTCTCCTCCAAGGGGAAATCTGGTACACAGATGGCTCCAGGGGAGAGGGAGGGTCAGGAGCAGGAATTTATGACAGCAAGAGATGAAAATGGATAGGGATTCCACTTGGTCGGCATGCTTCTGTCTTTCAGGCGGATTTCTTGGCCGTCATTCGCTGTGCTGAAACACGAATTGAAGAAAACGATGCTGGCAGACAGATTATGATCTGTTCAGACAGCCAAGCGACAGTAACTGCAATAGGGAAACGAGACATAACATCAGAACTGGTTTGGGAATGCAAAAAGGCATTAAACCAACTTGCAGAAAGAAACAATGTGGCCCTCATATGGGTCCCTGGTCACACAGGGATCAAGGACAACGAAAAGGCGAATCAGTTGGCAAAACGCGGCGCAGCAAGTTAATACATAGCACCAGAACTGGTACTGGGAATAGCGTCTTGCTGTGTCGATATGGCCAGCAAAAGCTGGATCCGAAAGAAACACCGGGAATACTGGGAACAAATCTAGGGTTGCCGTGAGGCGAAATCCATACTTAGTTATACCTATAGGAAGGGCAGAGCGAGAGAAATCCTGGGTTCACTGCTGAGAGTGGATAGGTAAGGGTTTGGCCCAATAGGCTTTACAGCTTGAGCGCCAGGAGAGCTCTCCATTAATTTAAATGAATAAGAGAATTAAAATGTTTAATTTCAGGTTTCATCCTATGAGACTGTACCATGTTAATTACTAAATAAATAGAAATATATTTTTAATTTCGGTACAAAATTATTTTTAAAATACTTAAAATTTCGACCAACTACTTGCATTTTGTATCAGATAGTTCAATTGCCTATCAAAAAAAATAAGAATTTTCTATATAACAGTTGAATTTTCAACAAAAAAGTTCATTTTTAAACCAAATTGATTAATTTTTGTTATCAAAAGAAGATGAATTTTCAAAAAAGTTATTTACTTTTCAAAAAAATAGTTTCATTTTCAACCAAAGGACCGAATTTTCAACAAAATTAATTCATGCTCATATACCTTAATTTTGCATCTGATAGTTCAATTTTCTATTTAAAAAATACGAATTTTCTATCAAACATATGAAGTTTCAACAAAAAAGTTCATTTTCAATACAGATTAATTTTTGTGAACAAAAGAAGAGGAATTTTCAAGAAAATAAATTTTTAATAACATAGCTTCATGTTCAATTAAAGGAATGAATTGTCTACTTAAAAATATGAATTTTTAAAATAGTACATGAATTTTATACTACAAATGATAAATTTTGAAACAAAAAATGAAGTAGTTAAATTTTCATTTGAATAAATTTATTCTCGGCCGAAAAGAAAACCAATTTTAAACAAAATATATTAATTTTCAGAAATTAATTGTCAGAAGTCCAATTTTCATTTGGTGTGAAGTGATAATAAATTTAAGTTAACAAAATAATTGTTTAAACAATTTATTATACTTATTAATAATATTATATTTGAATAATGCTAGAAAGATGCGGTTTTGTTTTATTTCTGGCTTTTTATCGAAATTTCATTTGGAGTAAAGTAATAATAAATTCAAGTTGACAAAATTATTGTTTAAACAATTTGTTATATTTAATAATAATATTATATTTGAATAATGCTAGAAAGATGCGTTTTATTTTAATTTCTGGCTTTTTGTCCAATTTTCATTTGGAGTGAAGTGATAATGAATTCAAGTTAACAAAATATTTGTTTGAACAATTTATTTTCATTGTTCATAATATTCTGTTTGTTTAATTGATAGAATGCGGCGGGTTTTTCTGAAATTTTTAACTGTTTACTTTTTTTTATTAGGCGTAACTTAACAACTAATTATATTTATCAAAGATAATTGTTCAAAAAAATTATTATTGTTTATGACTATCTTCATCTATATCGATTGCGCCTGAAAGTTGCGGTTTTTCGGAAATTTTTTACCATTCTGTCCTTTTTTCACTTAGTGAGGTAATAATAAATTAAAGTTAACAAAAA
>CAKNWT010101657.1:389-21747 GCA_932066315.1 Andricus coriarius | reverse complement strand
ATCATGAAATGATTTCTGTCAATGATGAAGATCAGCTATATGACAGCGAAAAATATTTAGATGTGTTAGAAACCAAGCTGCAGTGTGAAAACAAATATCATAAAGCTGGTGTTCAAGTACTAGATCAAATCATCGAAAAATTCAATGCCTCTAAAGATCTTCAAGAACAATTTCAACTTCTCTCGCTTGCACCAAAATCTTGAGGACGAAGGAAACTGATGCAGGTGTTCAATACATCAGAGCGAAAAGCAAGAAATGTAAAAAAATTGGTTTCAGAGCATGGAATTCTTACGCTTCCGAATCCAAAAAGTGAAAGAGCATTGACTCCTGAAACTGAAACAGTAGTGAACAACTTTTATGAACGCGATGACATAAGTCGAATGATGCCAGGGATGAAAGACTTTTTGTTGATTAAGAATGATGATGGAACTCGTTCACATGTTCAGAAAAGGTTACTGCTGTGTAATCTCAACGAGTCATATGCTCAATTTACATCAGAAAGCGTAGGCCTGAAGATCAGTATTACGAAATTCACAAAACTCAGACCTCGTCCTTGTGTTCTAGCAGGAAGCAGTGGCACTCATAATGTGTGCGTTTGCGTGCATCATGAGAATTTCAAGTTGATGTTGAATGAAATAAATATTCAACATTTAACAGAGGGTACTGACATGGTGCTCAGAAATTATCACGACTGTCTGGATGCTATTGTTTGTCCTAACTCTTTAAGTTCTTGTCATTTAGGAAAGTGTGAAAACTGTCCAGGTACTGCAAACTTGAAAGATAACATCACAAAAGCTTTTGATGAACATTGTATTAATGAAGTGAGATTTGAAATTTGGTTACAGACCGACAGATGTACTCTAAAGACTCTGGTAATGGATACTGATGAATTCCTAGATGATTTCTGTGAAAGGCTGTTGAAATTAAAAACTCATCACTTTATTTCAAAGGAGCAATCATCTTTTTTCAAAAACCTGAAGGAAAATTTATTGCCTGGGGAGTTTTTGATTTGCTTCGATGTCGCTGAGAATTACGCCTTCATAATTCAGAATGCAGCGCAATCATTCCACTGGAATAATGACCAAGCTACAATATTCACTGTGGTAATTTATTACAAAAAAGATGGAGGGCTCAGGCACGTAAGTATCGCAATCATATCTGATAACTTGGCTCATGACACGGTGGCTGTTCACGAGTATCAGAAAATAATAGTAGATTACTTTAAAACTCATTTCAGGCCAAAGAAAATCTACTATTTCACTGATGGTGCAGGGCAACATTTTAAAAACAAGAGTAGCTTTGCTAATCTCCAAGCCCATGAAGAAGATTTTGGTATCCAAGCTGAATGGCACTTCCATGGTACATCTCATGGTAAGGGTGCATGTGATGGTATAGGAGCGAATATAAAGAGACAAGCAGCTCGTTCAAGCTTACAATGTTCTCCGAAACATCACATACTCACTCCCCATGCTTTGTTTCAGTGGGCAAAGAGTAACTGTAAGGAAACTGAAATTTTTTTTAGCAGCAAAGTAAATCATGCCTTAACCACCGAGTTACTGAAAACCAGATTTGACAAAGCTGTTACGATTCTAGGTACATTACAGTACCACGCTTTCATTCCCACTCAAGATGGGAAACTTCAACTCAAGAAGTTTTCGTCCTCTGAGAAATACGACATCTTCTCGAAGGGCAAAAAACAGAAACCGCAAAAGAGGCCTGCAAAGAAAACAACTGTTGAAACTATTGCCAAAAAATCTAACAGAAAGACACATAATAGTACTATATAATATTACTCAACTTAAAAAACTGCCACTAAAGCGTTGCACTAAGATCCTCGGCGTGAGCGCACTAGGGGAGATCGCGCGCCACCCGCCCTGTCATAGCATTTTGTTTACGTATCGTTCTCTTACGCAAAGACGAATTAATTTGCCACTCTGAAAATTGGAGGTCTTATAGGAAAAAATCTCAGCTTCCTTTTAAAACTAATTTAAAGAAAAAAAAAGTGTCGAAATTTGAAAAAAAGTCAAATTTATTTTTGATTTTCAAAAATTATGGTCAAATTCTGACTTTTTCAAAAAATCGTTACGACCACCAAAAAGTTTGTGAAAAAATCTATTAAAAACATTTGTAGTGAAATTTTGTTTAAAGCAATAGGAAAAAAGTTACAAATGTTTGAAAGTAAGACCTTTTTCAAAAAACCAAAAATTGTACCGCCTCCACTTTGATAAATAATGATCGAAAATAATTAATTTTTGGTGTGACGAGTAATATCTAATAGGTCTACAATTGAGCCAATTTTTAGCCCGATCGGACAACTTCCATTTTAGAGGTGGGTACACTTGAGAAATTATGCCCCATATGTGTTACGGCACTATTACAGACCAATCTTACTCTGCAAACCTGTTCCTAAATTGTTCTAACAATATTTGTTGACATATAACGCTGTTCCAGAATAGTTACAGATCTCTGACAGAACATGGTTCTGTAACAGGGTTACAAAACTGCTACGTCCATTTGGGGACGACATTACTCAGACCATGGTCTAAGTATGTTCTAACCCTGTTACAGAATATGTTCTTTTGTGTTCTAGAACTGTTACATCACACTTATATCACAGTGTTCGCTGGGTAATTGGATTGGATTTTGCTTTGGCACACAGCTTCAGGGACCAAAAAGAAAGATCGAGTTCGTTAACGAGCTGTTTTGGATGGAAATTCTAAAAGTTAGAGCATTTTCAACATTTTTTTAACCATTTTTTCGAAATTCCGTATTTCCATGGATGGCTATCTGTAGTATTCAAAACTTCAAACCATTCACCTTGACGTCTTTTTCGATAAAAAGAAAATTGTCAGAGATATAGCATTTTCGAAATCCCCCCACAAAATGGAAAATTAACATTTTAAGCCAAATAAAGCACGATATGAAAAAAAGTCAAAAGAAGGAAAACGTTTCTTTTTGAAAACCCTACTTGATTATCATAATGAATTTTTGAGTTTTCTTAAGAAATCGAAAATTCAAATTTTCTTTGCGCAAAAAATAATAAATTATTACATTCTCATCATAATGAGAAGGTACTGATTTTATGTGAAAATTACTATCATGGATTCCACAAAAGGTCGACGTTCTGAAGCCCCCTGAATCAGAAAAAATAGTTTTTACGTCGGTGTCTGCCTGCCTGTCGTTGTCGTCGCCTGTACATCGGATAACTTTTGAAAGGCTAATTGTATTGGCTTGTGCTGTCGCACACCACAGTTTCAGGGACCACAAAGAAAGATCGGGATCGTTAACCAGCTATTTTGGATGGAAATTCAGAAACCTAGAGCATTTAAAAAATTTTGCAGACCATTTTTTAAAAAATTCCGAATTTCCATGGACGGCTATCTGTAGTACTCAAAACTTCAAACAATTTATCGTTTCGACTTTTTTCCATGAATAGAAAATTGTCCGAGATATAGCATTTTCAAAATCCCCCCTAAAAAACGAAAATTAACATTTCAAGCCAAATAAAGCACGATATGAAAAAAGTCGAGAGAAGGAAAACGTTACTTTTTGAAAGCCCTACTATGTTATTATAACGAATTTTTGAATTTTCTTAAAAAATCGGAAATTCAAATTTTTTTTCGCACCAAAAATAATTAATTACTACATTATCGTCATAATGAGAAGGTATTGATTTTATGTAAAAAATGATTTCGCGAATTCCATCAAATGTCGACGTTTTGAGGCCTCCTGAGTCAGACAAAATACTTTTTACGTCGGTGTCTGTCTGTCTGTCGTTTTCGTAGTCACCCTCATGTGGGGAAGGGTACAGCTGTGCACGGAGCAACTGTACACGAGCCCATCTGTGCACGTGAACTGTTGCAAGGTTACCATCTATGAACGTCTAAATTTTGACGTGCACAGTTGAGTCTCCCATTTCTTCACGTCAACCGTTGCTAGGGTACCATCTGTGCACGTCGACATTTCGACGTGCACAGTTGGGGGTGTCCCAACAGTACATGCCTCAAATAATACGATCAGATTTTAAAGTTACAAGCCCACGGGCACAGGTGGGATACTCCCAACTGTGCACTTGCACAGATGGGAGAATCCGAACTGTGCACGTCGAAATTTGCGAGGGGTACAACTGTCTATGGAGCAACTGCGCTCTTGCCCAATTGTGCACGTTGACGGCCGGTGGCACAACTGTGCATGTTGTTGATCAGTTGAACAATTGTGCACGTGCACAAATGGGATACTCCTAACTGTGCACGCGCACAGATGGGAGACAACCAACTGTGCACGTTGAAATTTAGACGTGCACAGATGGTACCCTAGCAACAGTTCTCGTGCACAGATGGGAGACTCCAAACTGTGCATGTCTCAATTGATGCGATTAGGTTGTCAAAACCTTTTTCACGTGCACAGATGGGATACTTCCAACTGTGCACGTATAATTAATACGATCATTTTTGCACTCAGAAGTCGACGTGCACAGATGGGAGACTCCCAATTGTGAACGTCTCAATCAATAAGATAACATTCTTAACTTACAAGTCCGCATGCACATATAGCAGACTCACAACTGTGCGCATATCAATTGATTGGATCCGGCTTTTTATTCAAATGTCTGTGTGCACAGACGGTACCCTCCTAACTGTGCACGTTTGGATTAATGCGATCAGATTTTCAACTTACAAGTCCACGCATACAGATAGTACCCTCGAAACTGTGTAAATCTCAATTAATAAGATAAGATGCTCAACTTACAAGTCCGCGTGCATATATGACTCTTTATTTAAAAGGCTACATACCCAGATGGTGCACATATTTTATGCGAAAAATGATAGTATCAATCGAGACGTGCACATTTAGGAAGGTACCTTCTGGGCACATGTACTTTTGGGTGACAAATTATTTTATTAATCAAAACGTGCACAGTTGAGAGGGTAGCATCCGTACACGTTTTAAGTGAAATTCACAATTTGAATAGCTCTGAGCGAAAAATCTGATTTCATTGATTAAGAAGTGCACACTGTAAAATGTTGGTATAAATTTACATCCCGCGACGATGGAAATAATTCGATCGGTGTGGCACATAGTAAATAAGCAGGATTCTGTAAAAATACATATTTTTCTTCTCAACCTGCGTCCGCTGTAAAAAAATACATGCAGGACGTAGATTTCCCGTCGTCGACCGTGAAATTACGTACGGGTCGGAAATCTCCGAAATCTCGACGTTAAATCTTATCTTCAGCTTTTATAACCGAATAGATATTTCGAGGTCTTGTTCCCCAAAAACTTTTCGCTTATTCAAATTTCAATGATCTTTTCATCTCTGACTTTTTTCTAACGTTCCCTGATTAGCAAATTTCCCTGACTTTACTCTGATTTGCAATTTTTCTCTAGCCTGCGGCCACCGTGCTACTATTCACAACTTTTCACAACGGTGAAAATATTTTAAAGCTATTTTCTGTGTTTACATGTTCACCGCAACGCGACATGACGTGCAAAAGAACGTAGACAAGGATGCAAATATTGCCAACGAATGAAATGGGCACCCATTGGTAAGAGGCCGTTCGGGCGTCTCCGGAACCTATCGTTTGGCACGACTTATACACGAGAATCCCGAAAAAATGTCCAACTGTTGAGTATTTCAAATGTTGGAAATTGAAACGGCCTTTTTACTTGTCATCGAAACATGAGTTTTTTCTGTTTTTTAATTAAAGAAATTTTTAACCATTTTTATATTTTAAAAAATGGTTTGCAATCGACTATGTATCAAAGTAGCTTCTAAGATATTATAAATTCCAGAATATTCTTCAACCTTCAAATTTAAGAACTGTCCATGTATTCGGAATTATCCTTAAGACTAACCAAGAGTGGGGATAGAAAGGGGACAACAATCATAGAGTGTGGACAGACCGACAGTAAATATCGATAGAAATGAATCCTCACATTTGAATGTTTGACCCATAGAGTTCAGAGAAACTTGGCGCCAAATAAATTGACCAATAAGGTTAGCGGGTTACGCGTGAAGTTTGCTTGAAGGTGACACATTTAAAGTTAGTCGAAATACATGTTCTTTTTAGATAAGAATAAAATATCTTTTCCGGATTTCTTTTTCCTATTTTTCTTCCCACTGCTAGGTTTGCTTAAGGTAAATGAGTCTCCTGTTCTTGTGTCGTCGCTCGTGTCTATGGTGGAGATGCTCGCCAGGTTTAGAAATGGCTAATACAATGTTCTAAGCAATTGTCCGGATGTGTGTGTGGATGTGGGTGAGGATGTCACACTTTTTTTGTGAACACGATAACTTGAAAACGGTTGCAGATAAAGTGATGAAATTTGCTGGGCTTATTTTCACCACTAATATCTTGAAACTGAATGAAGGATTTCTAAAAATATTTATTGCATTCTTTTGACACTCAATAATATTTTTAATTTATTTTTTATAGTAAAATTTTATTCATTAACATAATTCAAATCAATTAAACATAATTCAACATAATTTAAAGTAATATAAAACCTGAGGGGAAAACAATGGACCAAATGCATGGGACAACACTTTATTTATGTTATATCTTCATGAAAAATAATAATTATTGTCATTTTATTATTACATTAACTTATACAGAAAAAATTAGTTTTTACGAAGATATTAGCAAAATAGGGCAAAAATGGACCGAATCCCATGAATTCGGTCCATTGTTTTCCCCTCAGCACTCAACGAAGCGAAGTTAGCTGGTTGTTGAAGTGAAAATGCCTAATTAGGATGAAGAATTAATTTAATAGGAAAGGAAATTAAAATAAGAACAATGCCATACGTTGATATAAATAAGTAATTTATTAACAATAGTAACCCTAATACACTAACAAATTATTCATGTGAATATACGAATGAATGAATTAATCAAAGGATTAATTAATTTGAAAAATAGTTCAATTTATATAAATAATTTAATACGGTATAGTTTTGATTTATTTTCTATATTTCTACGAAAGAATTTTTTTAAATAAAGGCATAGTTTCATTTTAAGATAAGGTGTTCGATGTTTTTTTATCAAAATAGAGTATTTAATCCATTTCTTATATTTCTACGAACTAATTTTTTAAAACAAGATATCGTAACAGTTAGAATTTAGAATTTATTTATTAATTCCTTAGGGCTAAACAGCCCTCTGAGGAAAAATGTTACATATGTTTTACAACAAAAAATGTGACAACTCTGGTCAAATGACGATTATGACGTTGGTAAAACAATACGAAATACAGATGGATGAGGATCAAATAGTATATTGTGTATCAAGGGCGTAAAGAAGGCTATTTTGAAGAGTGTGAATTTGCTGCCCGAGCGAAGCACCATACTTTTTGTCCCCCTCCTTGAAAACAAGCATGTGAAGCCGATAGAGGATGTTTGGTGTTCTTGACAATTTTAGATTATAGGCAAAAGGAAAAAATAGCGTACTCTGCAGAAGGGAGACTGTCGGTCCTAGCAATACAATTTTTTCAAAGATAAAGATGAATTCCTCCATATTCTCACTTGCGGGATGCAGTGTATGTGTAGCGAGCGTAAAGTTTTATGTAGCGGGCGTAAAGTTTCATGTAGTGGGCGTAAAGTTTCATGTTGGCCCGGCGGCGGAGTGCGCAAAGCGGCCACATTACGCCTACTTCACGTGCATGCAATGGCGCTTTTTCAAGAGGGTTCGGACAAAAAGAATATTTCATATAATGAATATGAGACATATATGCTATTATAAGCTAGTGGTTGGCAAAACGTATATCATTAGAGAACTTAAGACTTAATTGTTAGATAACTAATATAAACTATGGATCGAATTGCAAAGGTTTAATTGTTATAATATTAAGGCGTTATAATAATAGGGCTCTAAAATTTAGATAAATTAACAATACACAATTCACCAGTGCGAAATTTCGAGAGTGGAATTATCAGTGCTCAATAAAAAGTTAAAGATTAGCTTTTTAAAGTGATGAGGCGAAGGTGCATTCCTAATTGATTCAGGTACATTATTCCAAAGACGCGCTCCCCTCACCATAAAGGATCTTTGCAACTTACAAGATTTGTGACGTCGAACTGTAAGGACCATTTTTCTTACGCGAAGCCTAGACTGAGCAGGTAAAGTCACATTTCTTTTTTCAAAGAGATCTAGAAGATATTGAGGAGTTTTTTATAAAAGAGATTGTAAATTAGATTGACCATAAAAAAATTTCTTCTCTTAGCCACATTAAGAAATCCCGCCCGTTGACGATATAGAATAATGTGTTCATATTTCGGTACATCATAGATAAATCGTATGCAGGCATTAAGTGCTCACTCGAGTTTAGAATTCAGTTCATCTGTGATATCATCGTACATCATACACCCATAATCAAAAAACGGGAGGATAAGACTCTTAACAAGTAGGATCCGAGTTGAAGTTGGCAAGGATTCCTTGTTCCTTTTAGGCTGTTGGAGTACCTTAAAGGTATTCCTCGAGATTTCCAGAATTTGCTCTTTTCAAGATAGGGTACGGTTGAGGATGTACCCTAAATCCCTCACCGAATGAACGAAGGCAATGTCAAGGCCATCAACCCTAAGCTGAGGGATTGGTAGCAGTGGACGGAGAAGAAGACTATCCAATAATAATTGCTTTAGTTTTTGACGGATTCAGCGTCAACCTATTGTTTAGTGCCCATTGATTGATTTATGGTACTTACAATGCTTAAGATCACTACCAAGGTCAGAGGTGTATAGACCGAAAAGGAGGGGGGCAAGCGTGGAGCCCTGGGGGACTCCACTCTCGACCCCCACCCAGTCAGATATTTTCATTTTTATTCTTGTTCTTTATAGCATTGTAATTATATTGATTATACGAATCCCTGATTTTTGTTTGAACTAAGTTCCTTAGCTGACGAAACTGTGCTTGTATCAGTGGACTTTTAGTTCTCTTTGCCAGGCGACGCTTATTATTACGTTCCTTCATACGGTTCTTGATTTCAACTGTGATCCAAGGAGCTGAATTTTTATGTTTATGTGGAACATGCAAAGGTACAAACTGATCGAGCGAAGAAATTAAGTAAAAGCATAAAAGATTTAATTTACTATTAATTACTTCAATTCTTTTAGGAGAAGCACCTCCAAAGCTGCAGCAATCTGCAAGAAAGTAGCGGGCAAATGCTCCGAATGTTTCACAGGTAATCCATGAACCTCAAGTGTTGAGGAGAGCGCACTTTGTTCTAAATAATTACATCTACTCATTAAACTGGAAACTTGTGTCTTCAAAACCTTGTCCTCATCTAAAATAGATTCAAAATCCGTTTGGAGCTTGATAATGTCAGTCACATTGAAGGACGTGGTCTCCTCTGATACCACGATGCGGGAAATATTTTTAACAATATCGGCTTTTATTCCTTTGATGGCTACATCGAATGAATTATTAAAAGCCATTTGTTTAGCCTCAAAATCCTCCAACAAGGAAGTGATTTTTTGAAGGTCGGACTCCTGTCCTTTATAAATAGCGTTGGAGATTAATTCTTCTACTCCGGGCCCAAGTGTGACAGAAGACATCCCTGTCTTACTTACGTATCCCTCAGACGAGACAGAGGAGAGAGACCGGTGATGACGGGTACTTTCCTTACCCAAGGATTTCGAGCAGTTAGTGCAGGTCCAAACCTTCAATTTTTTGTTGATACTTTCAATATCCTTAGTCGCCAAATTCAGGCAAGTCAAATGTGACAATGCGCTACACCTTCCACACGCTACGGAATCCGTCGTCCCTCTCGCAAGCAGCACGTTACTCAAATTTTAAAAGGTAAAATAAAACGTTTTTCTGAATGAAAGCTACAAAAGAATGCACTTCTATCTGTTCACTAGGACAAAATGAACACCACTAACTGTTTGTAGCACCAGCACTTCTTTAAAACACCCGTAGTTTAACGAATATAGCGGAGCAATATAACACGCGTCACGTGCAAACGACTAGAGCTAAGTGTTAATGAGATAAAGATAAAATGTTTGATGTTTTATTAAAATCCATAGTTCTTATTTAATTTTTTATATTTCTACGATATTTTTCTAAAATAAAGATACAGTTTTATTTGAAGATAAAATGTTCGACATTTTTTATTAAAATAAGTAATTCTTATTAAATTTTTTATATTTATACAAATTTAGAAAAAAATAAAGATATCATTTCAATTTAAGAGGAAATGTTCGATATTTTTTATTAAAGTAGAGTGTTTAATTCATTTTATATATGGCTACAAAAGAATTTTTTAAATATAGATAACATTTCAGTTTAAGATAAAATGTATAAATGATACCTTCATTTATTTGTTTAAATTAAACTATTACTTTAGTTCACGCGTGCAATATAATTGTATACATTCTCAGCGTTTTAAATTTTACAAGCACAGGGTAACGCGTGAATATTGTGAGGTTGATAATGATAATGTGAGAATGATCGAGTGTCGTCGTCAGAAACCACTCGGGTTTCCCGAATCTTCAGTCTGTAAGAACGCTTAAAAGTTTGCTTAAAAAGTTTCAAAATGATTTATTCAACCTGATCTGGTAAAAATGGAATAATAATAATTCTCAATTAAAAATTATAGAGTTTATTAAGAATTTAAGCAATTTCCAATTATTATCTAAACAACAATAACATTATCACCTTGAAATTAAACAACAATCAATCATTGTAAATATAAATATTTTATATTGATACTTGCCACTCCAAGAACAATGACTCCATCCTCTGCAAAAGTTTTTTGCTACCACAAAATATCTTCTTTGAAAAAATGACACTCGCGCACGCCGTGTCCTGTTTTTACTACAAAAGTTTCCCTTGAGATTGATTTAACCTGACTTTCATCCAGGGGCAATAAACCGCGTCCCACCCATTGTAATTATTTTACTACCAAATTTTATATTATTAATATTTTTAAATTTTTACGCTTTGATTTGTAACACAGAAATACGATTGTCATTGCGAAAAATTTCGATCAAATTAATTTTTCACTAATCTTTCCTATGCTTTCCATGTAAAAACAGGCTGGAAAGACCCCCAGCGATATCTTGGTCTATTGTTTTGGAATCTAGGTTGGTTATGTGGTTGAAATCTAGGTTGAAAGTCAGTTAGAAATCTAGATCTGTAATTCGATCGAAAATTTGGTTGACATTGATTTTGTATGTATGTATGTATGTATGTATATTTATTGTCTCTAAGAATACAAGATTCTGTGGCAATGGAAGACCACTATTACAAAAATCAATAAAATTAAGATAAACATAAAAATAAAAAAAGAGTTATAATAACGAATGTACAATAGGTTGTTAGGTCATACTGGTTGAGGATTGGCATTGATTTTGAGAAGGTAGGAATGGAAATCCAAATGGTGGAAACAGAAACCGTTTTTTATATTAAATTTTTACAATGATTATTTTTATTTTGTGTTCCGTTTTGATTATTATTATTTTGACCGTTTTCATTTTCCCTTGAATCTTCTTTATTATGTTGGGGATTTGAAAAATACGCCAAGTTATCAAGCATAAATCATATATGTTTTGTAGAGATATCTAGTGTCCGAATTTTTAATTCGTGGTCATGTGACCCCGTTCGCTGTTCGCACAGTCAGTCGTTTGCTAGCTTTCGTAGTATCAAGTGAATTTCCTTAAGACTGTAACAATATACGAAATTCTAAAGATTACGTTTGTTCGTATCATTGCCTATTACCCGATATTTCGATCCATAGTTCCATTAAGTTATGGGCCCAGTTTTCGCGATCGTAAGTGATAAGTAAAACGTGTTCGTTGTGTTCGTGTTCAAGAGGAAGCGTGTGGTCTACTTCCGAAATGGCCTCAACGTATTCGACGCGGATTGAAACTTTAACAAAAGACAATTACGACACGTGGAAGTTGCAAGTTGAAGCACTTCTTGTTCGCAATGATACATGGGAATATATGATTGGTGAAAGAGTGAAACCAGAAGTTACAGGAGCAGATGCAGCGGCCCAAGCGGCATCTCAAGCGGCAGCGACAGCATGGGATGCGGCGGATCAAAAAGCGCGTTCAGGCTTGATCTTGGCCATCAGTCCGTCGGAACTTGAACAGATCAAGAGCTGTGTCACTTCAAATGAAGTATGGTTGAAATTAAAATCCATTTATCAGTCAAGTGGACCGGCTAGAGAAGGAAGACTTCTGAAACAGTTGACTCTTCAAAATATGGCGGATGATGGCGACGTTTGAGAACATATCAGAAGTTTCTTTGACGCGGTCGATAAGCTTCAGGAAATGGAAATTAAGATCCATGAAGATCTGTTGAGTGTATTATTACTCTACAGTCTTCCCTCCACGTATGAAAATTTTAGATGCGCGATAGAGTCTCGTGACGAGTACCCGAAGCTGGAAATGCTGAAAATTAAACTAATCGAGGAAAGTGATGCGCGTCTATCGAAAATCAGAGAGGGAATTCCGAACGCCATGTTTGTGAAGCCAAGTGGAGGGGGTAATCAGAAAAAGGGGAAGTTCGGGAAGCCAGGCGGAAAGCCACGAAGTGGTCCGAAGAATGACGAGAGTTGTAAGAGCAGTTTTCCTTACAAATGTCATCGATGTTTCAAGGTCGGACACAAAGCCAAGGATTGTGAAGATGCAATTGATAAAACTTCACAAAAGGCAAGTATGGCAGAAGAACTAAGCTTCTTTGTAAGTCTTTAAAATGAGAATGCTTCAAGTGTAGAGCAATGTGGTACTAAAAGTAGATGAAGCCTTGACAGTGGCTGCACGTTACATATGGCTCGTGAAGAGAAACTGTTTGTGAACAAAAGTCAAAGTGATGCAGTGAAATTGAATTTGGCAAGTCACGCCTCGACTATGGTGCTGGGCAAAGGAACAGTGAAGCTCTCGGTTACCGACGGAAAAGAAAAGAAGATTCTCCAGTTGAAAGACACACTTCATGTACCACATCTCAGAATGGATCTGATTTCTGTAGGGAAAATCACGGACAAAGGATTTAACGTGCTTTTTAAAAAGGAATGTGCAGTGGTACTAGAAGTGAATGAAAATGTAAAGATGATCACAGATCGGATAGGCGGATTATATTACGTTCGGGAATGCTCTGAAGTCGCGAGTGTGTCAAGTGAGAATCAGGTACCGTCAAAAATCGAATTGTGGCACAAGCGATTGGGACATTTGAATGAAAAGTGCCTCAAAAGTATTGTCAGTGAAGAAAAAGGTGTTGGCATCGAATTCAATGTACGGGATAAGCTCTCAGTATGTGAGTTGTGTTTAAAAGGAAAGTTTACCCGAATGCCTTTTCCAAAAAGGTAATTAAAAAGCACAAAAGTTCTCGAAATTGTGCACAGTGACATTTGTGGTGCGATGAGGGTCGAATCCCTTGGTGGAGCAAGGTACTTCGCTACGTTCATAGATGATCCAACGCGATGGTGTGAAATAAAATTTTTGAAACGCAAAAGTGATCTTTTAGATGCGTTTAAAGTTTTTAAATCTACTGCTGCAAACCAAGTGGAAACAAAAATTAAATTTGTTCAATCGGACAACGGGGGGAAATACTGTTCAAAAGAATTTGACAGTTATCTCCAGGAATGCGGAATCGTTCGCAGACTCACAGTGCCGTACACTCCGCAAGAAAACGGTGTTGTCGAGAGGAAAAACCGCACTCTCGTCGAAACAGCCAGGTGCATGATGGCTGAATGTAACATACAACTTTCCTTCTGGGGAAAAGCTATTGCAGTTGCAAATCATGTCCGAAACAGATGTCCTTCTAGGAGTTTGGAAGGAAAGACTCCTTACGAAGAATGGAATGGAAAAGTACCGGACCTATCGCATCTCAGAATTTTTGGATGTCATGTATTTATCTAAAACAAGGATCCAGCTAAGGGGAAATTTGAATCTTGCGGAAAAGAAGGTATTTTTATCGAAGTTTCTAGAGATGTAGCCTTCATCAACAAGTTCAGCTTGAAAGAAAAGCAAGAAGACTTTTTCTCAGAAGATATTTTTGATATAACAAATCTGTATCAACCTACTGATCAAAATTGGGTAGTATTAAATTCAATACAGCGACCACCAGAAGAAGAAGAAGACGACATCAAAGGTGAAGCAATAGTCAACGATTTATCCGATGAAGAACCCTTTGTAGGTTTTGACGTTCCAAGGGTGAGAGGCGCTGGAAGACCATGTATTCTGAAATCAGGTAAGCCCGGAGGCCTCGAAGACAATTTAACTTTGTGCAAGGAGGATTAGCTGAAAGTGCTCAGGATTATGCCAATGTTGCCGAAATTTATGTCAAAGAAGCGCTGAACGGATGCCATGCGGACGAATGGCAAAGTGCAATTAAAGAAGAGTTCAAGGCGCTGATCAAAAAGGGAACGTGGGATTTGCAAGATATACCTGAAAATAAAAACATTATTGGATGTAGAATTGTACTCACCAACAAGTACAAAAACGATGGAAGGATAGAAAGAAGAAAGGCGCGTTTGGTCGCAAAAGGTTACTCTCAACAACCTGGTGTTGACTTTAACGAAACCTTTACCCCAGTGGCACGTTTAGGATCAATTCGACTTCTGATGGCACTGGCTATGGAAGCGGGCCTCGTCGTTCATCAACTGAATGTGACAACAGCATTTTTGTACGCAACTCTCGAAGAAGACATTTTCATGGAGTTACCAGAGATGTTGCAAGAGTTATTACCGAAGTTTGCAGCTGAAGAAAACCAAGAAAATTTTGTGAAGATGATGCAGGCAATTGAAGACGGAGAAAAAGTCTGCCACTTGAGAAAAGCCATTTATGGGCTCAAACAAGCCGGGAGGCAGTGGCATAAAAGGCTTGAAGAAGTTTTTCTCAGGCTTGGCTTCAAACCAACAAATGCAGAATCTTGTGTCTACATTTCACAGAGAGGAGATGATTACTTGATCGTGATAACGTATGTGGACGATATGCTGATATCATCGAAAATGTAAATTGCTTCAACGGTTTTAAACAAGAACTGAGTGAGTATTTCGACATTAAGGATCTGGGGAAGGTGAAACGTTGTCTAGAGATGGAGTTCAGTCAAACAGATGACGTCATCGAGATCTCGCAGAAGATATACATTGAAGAAATACTGAAGAAATTTGATATGATGAATTCTTAACCTGTCTCGACACCAATTAGCCTAGGAATAAAGTTGGCTAAATCTGAACAATGTTTCAAGGCGGAGAAGAATCAGTTTCCATTTAGGGAGCTGATTGGAGCATTGATGTATCTGGCAGTCGGAACAAGACCAGATATTTCGTATGCAGTAAAATAACTGAGTCAATTTAACCCTTCTGTACCAGGTGGGGATTAGAGACCCAGAAGACCAGGTGGGGTCGTATCCGACTCCCATTTTTTCATTGCACAAAAACTCTTTTATTAATAACACAAAATCGTTCATTATCAAAATACAGCAAAATAAAACTCTTTTAATTAATTTTTCCATTAATACTTCGAATTCAGACTACTTCCATATCACCTAAAACCTGCTATCCAAATCCGATTCCTGCATTCTTGGAGGTGTTCTACTTACAATGTTTTAGCCACTCACGATCATGGTAACATCTATAATAATGCGAAAAAGACGAAAAAATAAACGAAATTCGCATAATTTGGTAAACAATAAGAAGAAATAGTAAAGAACCATTTAAAATATTTTCGCTTATCTATAAAGTATCTTCTTCTTTTCGAGAAGAACATTGGGGACATGATATTTTGTTTGTGTTGCCCACACACATGTCGTTGACATTTCATGCACCGGAAGTAAGTAGCTTCTCTGATGGCTAGAGCGAAACTGAAGGAAAGGTTACCCAACCTGAAGAGATCCTTTCCACGCATGCGCTGGCCTAGAACGAATGAACCATGGGGTCGGATCCGACCCCACCTGGTACTAGGAGAGTTAACAATTGTTACAGAAGAGAACATTGGATCGTAGCAAAACGAGTCCTACGGTATCTACGTAGAACAATTAATCTTGGCTTGAAGTATCAAAGGACAGGGCCAACTGTATAGATGACAGGAGATCTTACACAGGATATGTCTTCATATTTGGCAATGCAGCCGTTTCCTGGGAGGCCAAAAAACAAAGAACCGTGGCTCTTTCAAGTACTGAGGCTGAGTACATGGGTCTTGCAGAAGCTGCGAAGGAGGCAATGTATTTGATAAGATTTCTGGTGGAACTGGGTTTGCAAATACCAAAAAAACTCAAGATCTTTAATGACAATCTAGGTGCACAGAAGTTGGCTCAAAGTCAACTGTTTCATAGTAGAACAAAACATATTGACGTCAGGCACCACTTCATACGAGAAACTTTGAAGACTGGACTCATCGAACTGATGTATTTGTAATCAACCGAAATGTTGACTGATGTTTTGACAAAGTTATTGTCTGGACCAAATCATCGAAAATGCGTCAAGGAATTTAGACTTATACCAGTGAAAGTGCATGAATAATATGTTTTTAGCTTGAGGGCAAGTGTTGGGGATTTGAAAAATACGCTAAGTTATCAAGCATAAATCATATATGTTTTGTAGAGACATCTAGTGTCCGAATTTTTAATTCGTGGTCATGTGACCCTGTTCGCTGTTCCCACAGTCAGTCATTCGCTAGCTTTCAAGTGAATTTCCTTAAGACTGTAACAATATACGAAAGTCTTAAGATCACATTTGTTCGTATCATTGCCTATTACCCGAAATTTCGATCCATAGTTCCATTATATTATTTTCAGAATAATTTCTATAGCCGCTACCGTTATGACGCTTTTGTTCGCTTTTATCCTCTGTTTTAGTTTCACTTATTTGTAATACTTGCCCTCGAATTTTGGGTTTAGCAAGCTCAGTTTCCCATTCTTTTCCTAAGTCTTCTAATTCCTCAAAAATTTCAAAATCATTACGTTTTATACACATCTTGTATTTAATTCTAGGATTCTCGTAAGTTCTGCGTAATTCCCATTCGCGATTTTTTCCAGGACACAACTTTGTAAATAATTTCTTGATTTCTTTCAGGTGTTTGTGAATGTCTTGGGTTCGTTTTTGGTTGCAATATCAAATTTGTTTTCTTATTTCTTCTGAGAAACTTTCATCTATATATGCATTTTTGAAGTCTTCGAAAAAATCTGATAGTGTTCTCCAATAATTTTTATATATTTAACACCAATCTTTGGCATCTTCAACCAATAACGCGACCAGATTTTCTAAAATGTCTCGATCATTTATTTTGTAACCATTTTTAAATCGTTTTAATTCTTCGAGAAAGTGTGCGGGGCTATCTTCTTTATTATCACGAAATTTAATTGACCATTTAATCATAATTTGAAAAGGCGTTTGTATCATGCCAAAAGAAAAGTAGGTAGCTGGAATCGTTTCATTATTTATTTGATTATCGGATTCGTAATCTGTATCTGTATTATTAATGTGAATTCTAGAACGTCTGTTTGACCTGTTCCTTGTTGTTGAGGTTCTACGTGATCTGTTTTGATTTGAGGTATTTCTGTCCTCTAATGGTTCACTGACGTCAGTATTTTGTAATTTTAAGTTATTAATTTTTAGCCTGCTATGGTTCTCAATATTACTGTATGAAAGTTAAAGAGGTTCTTTTGAATTTTCTCTTAAATCAAATTGTATGGATTGTCTGTTATGAGATCCATGTTTACTTTTCTTGTTAGTTGATTCTAATAATCCCTTTCTACTTTCAAAAGAACTATGAGCTAACGGGTCCAATCCAAGTTTTAAATTGTTTGCCCTTTCTTCTTTTTCTCTAAAAAATCTTTTCCTTTGTTGGTTTATGAGTTCATTGTATTCTGCGCTTAATAGCAGTTCTTCGGATTCCAAAACTAACTGTGTATTGTTTTCTAAAAAGGAATCGCATTCGAAAGTTTCGTTGTTGATTTGGGGTTGATCTTCCGAACTGTTTCTATTTCCTAATTAAGCGGTTTCGTTTGTTCTTTTTCTTCGGTTATTACTTTCCTTTGGGCAGACGCGCCTAGAATGGGTAAATCTTCATTATCCCAAAATAATCTATTATCTATCGGTTCGAAGGTTCTTTTCGGAATTTGCGTGATGTTATTATTGTTTTTAGTTTGCTTCGATTCGGAAGGTGCTCCTTGAATCAGTCTATCTCTGTTTGCCCTATTACCGGTCTTTGGGGTTTCGTTATTTTTTCTTATTGAACCTCTACAACGACCTCTAGATGTGTTAATAATTTTGGGATGGCTCATGTATTTTGAGGTGTGATTGGGACTGTCTTTCTGATTGTCGGTATCATTGTGACATTATTGGGTGCCATGTTTTGGGTTGGAAGTGCTGTTGCACCTTCCAAATCCAAGCTATCGTGGTTACTTACTATAGCTGTGGGGTTCGTCATTATAATTTTGAATTTTTCTGACCTGAGTTTCATTAAGGTTCTCCTTCGCGTTCTATTTTGTACGAATCAGGCACCCTATATAGATATCCGATCTGGTTTCCCAATTCAAGATTTTAATTCTGCTTGAGGTATTTCTATTAAAATTTTAATTATAAATATTTATTTCAGGTCTCATTGTTTCCTATTAATGTTTTGGTTTAAATTGCCAAATGTCAGGTTTCATTTTTTCTGAATTTTTAAATTTTTTCCGGATTTTTTGTTGAAAAATTTTGATTTTCCAAAAGTAGGTTTCGCCTTCCGTGATTTTATTTGGACTTGTTATGCCCTATTTCAATTTTTTTTGGGAATTTATTCGTTTTTTTTTTAAAGTTTTAAAGCAATGTTTTCTAACTTGTTTCCGCCTTTGGTTTTATATTTTTGCGTAATTTAAATTAATTTCCCTAAAATATCGCGAGCGAGCACATGGTGAGATTTTGCAACAAATATTCAATTGGCACATACAACAATATATAAGTCAAGAGCACATATAGATCATTGCATATGCAAATTATAGAGCATGACAAAAAGAAATCATAGATCATAGTAATAAGACGTGGGTGATCAAAGACAAGATTCAAATTGAATTCGTTTCTTCTTTTCTCTCAGCGGGTTTAATATTTTGAAAGAACAAGGTCTGTGGGTATTTTTGGTTGGGCGCCAGGTATGGCGGGAGTGCCTACCAATGATGGAAAGTGGGATCAGGACGCCCAAAGAACAGGGCGAACACATTAAAAAAAGCTGGCACATAAATAACTAAGCATTTATTGTCACTTACAAGGAGGAAGACAGCCAATCCGTGTCGGTGAGCTGGCAATCAGAAGTGCGGCCACGTGAATGGCAGGGCGGTCCTAAAAAGGGCCGTTGAACGAAGGGTGGAGATTCCTTCTCCGGAGATAAGCCGGCGATCGATTGAGAGCGATGGCGAACAGGTCAACGACAGGTCGACAGCGATGGCCAAGAGAGCTAGTGAATCACACGCGGGGAAAACGACACGGTAGCCGAGAGGCAAACTTGGTCGACGGTGAGCCGAGTGAACAGAGAATGAGCAACGGCTGTGCCATCGCTCTGGGCTTCGGGTCCCCTCGGGCGATTCCATCCTGTCTCGCGTGCTGCCCGGCAACCCTTTCGTGCAGGGCCGTACCAAGTCCCATGCTATGGTAACATTTCTGTTACAATGTGCTCTTCCAGTAATGCAGCAAGCACTGGGGATAGTGCATTTTTGGTGCAAGAAGACTGGACTATCGGTCAATCCGAGTAAGACGGACGAGGTTGTATTCACCAGACGGTACAAGTGGGGAGCCACGAGTATACTGAAATTGGGAGGACAACAACTGGAAATCGAAGAACGAGCTAAATATCTAGCAGACACCCTAGATAAGAACCTGTTATGGAATGAGCATCTTGAAAACAGGCGCAAAAAGCTAGTAGCAACTCTATATAAGAGTACGGCCTTCCAAGAAGACTCTCTATGTTCGATAATTTTCTGCATCTCCCTCTTGCCTCTATCTATTGTGCTCCCAGGCAAAAGTTCTGGATATCTATGTGGCCCGCTGAACAGAAGAGAATATAAGGTCATATTTTGGAATACCGCAAGCGGAGCCCAAAAAAATCAGGATGTTTAACTCATAGGCGGAAATACCATTCAACATATTGTTAATGGAGAAACATATACATATCTTCGAATACCGCAAGCGGAAACTCAAAATGTGCGTGCGTTAAAAACGGCCCTTGAAAAAAGGTATCGCCAAATTCTCAGAAAAATTTGGGCTTCCGAATTACCTGGAAAGAATAAGATCGAGGCGACCATTATGCTGGCCGTTCCTATACTGCTCTACACGTTTGGTGCAGTAAAATGGAACGTCGATGATTACCTCGAATATACCTCCCTCGGGATAAAGGGGGTAGAGGCTTGCTAAGCTTAGAGTGTCTTCATCGAAGAACGGTTCTGGCTGCAACCTGCTCAGTTCTAAACAGCACAGATTCTCTTATGCGCATCGGACATCAACATAAAGTCGGCAATGCTGCGGCGTTTCTATACCATGTCGCAGATAGGACCGCAGAGGAACTTGACCTCCCATTTGATTCCAGCGACACTACACATGGCCTAGCATCACTAGCACCTTTGGTGCTCAGAAGTTGTATACAGGAAGCAAAACATACTAAAGGATTTCTTTTTGCTTGTAAAGATGGCGTTATAGACACCTTAGTTTACCGCGAGCGCATAATTAATGTACCGGTAGGCAATACCAACTGCCGAGCACTTCGATGGTGTTGGTCTATTGTCAGTCTAGTCATACGTCCACTACTCACCGTATCAGTACTACGAAGCCTGATATTACCCTCCAAGATCTGAAGACCATGAGACGGTTCAAACGATCACCGTGCCAATTAATATAGTATTATAACTAGAGACCAAAATCACCACAGCTGACCGGCTGAAAATCAATAAATTCGCATCATCAGCCGTGTGCAAGTCAACGGAAAGTGATAGAGATAAGAATTAGAGAGATAACAACTAATTTCAAGTTCAGAGATATAGGTCACTAAGGCAAGCGGAAAATCGATGAACGCGCGCGCAACCAGACCCCCAAAAGTAGGGAGACCAGAGGGACCGAGCATACATGCTACCACTCGATCGAGACGGAACGATCGAGCGAACACTTGCGATCCAACTCTATTGGAGAACGGAGTTCAGAGAAAACCGAACTCGTTTCTCTAGAAGCCCACGGTATCGATCGGACAGGAAAACTTTCAAAGCAACGCGCTCGACACTGTTAGTGTATCCAGGATGATAATTTTCTCAGGGTTTGTCTATCATTAATATTTTTTCGCTTGCAATTGGTTCAATTCACAATTTTATTGACTTCTAATTTACCTAATTTCAAGAAATTAGACAGTTGACCTACGACTTACCGGAACAGACATTTCCCTTCAACCAGGTTCATTCCTGGAAAT
>CAKNWT010101656.1:418-10951 GCA_932066315.1 Andricus coriarius | reverse complement strand
ATCATTTTTTGATGGAACTCGTAGTTTTTGTTTTAATCGTAAAAAATAAAACTTAAAAAAATGTTGAATTAATTTTTTTGACAAACGAGACAAGTTACGAAAAAATATGAATAGACAAAAATTGTTCGCCCTAAAAAGATCTATAAATTTGTGATGAATCAGTTTTTGATGGAACGCGTAGTTTTTGTTTTAATCGTAAAAAATTAAATTAAAAAAATTAATGATTAACATTTTTGGACAAACGACACAAGCTACGATAAAATATGACATGACAAAAATTGTGCACCTAAAAAAGATCTACAAATTTTTTATTATTCACTTTTTGATAAGACTCGTAGTTTTTGTTTTAATCGTAAAAAAAGTTAAAAGTTTTTGTTTTAATCGTAAAAATCGTAAAAAAATGATTAAAAACAGATGTTCACAAAGCTTAGTTAGTTGTTGCAAATCAATCCAAAAGACAAATCGAAAAAACAATGAAATAAATTATGAAAAAACACGTTTTCCAAACCTTAAAATATTTTTGATCGTTTGATCAATGCTCACGTAATAAATAAGCAAACAGACATGTCTATTTTTTTGTGAATAAAAGAACAAAAAGCAAAGTGAAAATCATGGTTCATTTCAGCAATTTTCATAAAATGATAATAAATTGATAACCAAATTTTTTCTCTTTTTATTCTACTTATTCGCATTCACAAAAAAGTAAACACAAAAATTCCCTTTATTTTTTTTTCTCATACAAACAAATTTTTATATGGCATATTATATCTGATATATGGGATGTCCTTATAGTAAAATTAAGAGCAATACACAAATATTTAAAAATTTAATTCACATCATGCGAACTGCTTCGATTATTGTTCGGCAAATCAGATAGCATGATCCATTTTTATTAAAATATTTCGTTGGAGCGATACACACTTTGAAAAACTCGAGGAGAAACTATAGTTTTATTAGAAGAACAAGAAATTCAATGCAAAGTGAGTAGATTGGAATTGATAATAATGTAAAAACATCTGTTTTCAGACAATTGAAACAATTTGAAGCAGAAAACAAACTGCGTATAAAGCTTTTGGGAGCTAAAAACAACGTACAAAAAATTTAATAAAAAAACAAAGTAATAAAAATTTTTTCCTGAAGTATAACAGGCAACATACAAATTTTACAAAAAAGTGGATATTTCAGTATATTCGTAAATTAATAATATCTCCCAAAATATGAATATATTGAACATGTTTTAATGTTCTTGGACTCATTTATATAGTTCTACGAAAAATTTTCAACGCTATTGATTTAAAACAAAATCAGAATCATTATGTATTTTTGAATTTTCACAATTTTATTTTTCTTATTCCGACTGATTTCACAATTTTCCTTCATAAGTTGAAAAAATGCACTGAAAATTATCATTACAAATGAGCCGAAATCATTGAAAAATCATTAATATTTCGTGAGGTAGATATTTTGATAGAGTTATTGAATGCAAATATGAATTTCATGTTTTTTCTCTTCGTAAAGGGTTTCTTTGCAATCCACATATAGTCACTTTTTTACATGAAAGATTTCATCATCCTAGGATCAACCCTAACAGGGTATGTTTTATTGTTTAGTTCGATTGAGTGAAAATGTTAACGTTACCTAGAGTGGCCTAAAATTCAGTAAAGCCTTTTCCTTAATTATTTTTTCCATCCTAAAGTGTTTATTTGAATTCCGCATAGTTACTTTTTTACAGCTGGGAGATTTCCAAATTCGAGTTGAGTGAAAATGTGAACTTTACATAGAGTGGCTTAAAAATCAGAAAAGTTTTTTCCCTAATTTTTTTGTTTGTAATAAATTACAAAAATTGATAACTTTCTTTTTCATCTCCTTCCCTAAATATCTGACGTATTTTGTGCATGCGATTGACCCTTTCTGAAGGTTTGTGGTAAAAGAAGGGTTCACAATATGTGCTTACGGCATTGAGTTTATTTCAGATTCAATCCGGCAGGGCGCAGGGCAGTTGGCCCTTCCCGCAAACGAGATTGACTGGAAAGTAAATAAGAAATTGGCAGAGGCAGACCAAAGCATACTTACCTGGCGCAGAGGCTACCGTGATCAACAAGGCGGTTCCTCCAGGGCAGTGGTCGGCAAACTTTTTGCTGACTTTTCAGGTATGGTCAGGTTTGTCCCGGAATAATTTTTTCTACTACTTTTCGGTCTGTCAAAGAACCTCAGTGTGAGTGAGCTTACTACAGCAAGGGTCTTTTGTCCATAGGCAGGTCAATGTAAGAAAATTTAAAAACTTTTAATTTTTCAACTAGCGATTTGAAAATAGCATAATCAGCATCTACGAATTTTTCCGATTCCAATGATATATTACTTGCCTAGAAAAGTTGAAAATTTGAAGGAGTTTAATATCAAGAAACTTTAGCTCAATATTTAATTTAATACTAAATACTTCTCAAATTTTCAACCTTTATAGACAAATTACATGTCGTTGGAATCGGAAAAATATGTAGATTCCAAATACATCACTTTTAAATCGCGGATTTCAGAATTAAGAAACTTTGATTTCAAATTTTTCTCCCATTTTCCAACAAAGGACTCCTGAGGAAAGGGTTGGTCTGCCCAAGCTCGCAGGTACCTGACCAGATAGTAGGTCGTCGGTCAGCCCGGTCAGGCTACCCTGACTTGGTCAAGAGCATGCCGACCACTGCTCCAGGGCGAGGCTCTTCCATTGCACTACGGCTGAGCTGACCCTTGCGAATATCCCTAATGTGGATATCTCGGGCGTATAATTTTTGTTAGTCGGGACTGCGTTCGCGCTGTCCCGGATCAAATTAATTCAAACAAATTTTTACTTGTATAATTAACAATTTTTCGCAGTTTAAAAAAGATATTTCTAATTGATTTCCCAAAAAAATTAGCTGTATTCATGACAAAATGTGCATTTGTTTATAAATTGCTTTCAAATAATTAACAATTTTTTGCAGTATAAATAATATAACAGCAGGCTGTCTTTGGCAAGACATTTCTAGTTGATTTTGCAAAAAAAAATAATTAAGCCTATTCTTGAACAAATGGTCGAAATTAACAAAAATGGTTTAATTTATTATTTTTAGTCATTTTAAATTTTCTTAAAGTACGCCGTTTTAATTTAAATTTTCATACTTTATTTTATCATATGCAGGTTCTATATCTAAGTTCAATAACTCGTAAACTTATGACTTACATATTACAATAACGCATTCTAGTTCGCACTTCATTTTCTATAAATATGTAGCAAAAAGTAAACCGATAATGGCTCGTTAGGTAATTATATATTATACTTTGCCTGTCTCTGTTATTATTTTACTATACTTATGTCATTGATATTCTGAGTTTGTATTATAGGTAGGGTATTTTTAGCACACTTTCTAAGATCAAGTAATTTCGGTGAACTTTGATACGACCCTAAAAAATATATTAAATGATTTAAAAATAACTGGGGATAAAAGTATTCACAATGAGAATTTTTTATTGATTGTCAATATGGTAATTTATAGTCCAACAAAAGATGTTTCATTTCTATATATTATTATACTTTTTGTCGTCAGGCTGGCGTACCTCCGGTACATCCTGAGACAAAAAAAACGATAAAGTTATCCCTGCATGTACTAAGGTAAGGGTGGAAGAGCGTTTTGTGATTATCAGTAAACATTTTTATCTCGCCAAGTGTTTTATCAATATCGCAGAATAAATAATAAGCCACCTAGAATTGTTTTTCTTTTTTCCGGAACAAAAGTTGAATAATTACATTTTTATCTTGCATAGCCAATTTTTCTGGGTTGCGCCAAGAACAGTAAAATGCTGATTCATTAATGAGAAATTAAACCTGATAACAAAAACTAATTACCAAGTTTAATTAGAAAGACACTCAAATGACTGCAAATACGATCTAACTAAAAGTGCCCTAAAAGTCTAAAAGTATATTTAATTTTCTACGAATCTATTTCTCAGGGAATGTCGTACAGAAGATTTTAATTAAAAAATAGCAAAGTAAATAAAGTCTTGGCAAAATTTATATTCATCAAAATAAATTTAGTTTCATTCCTAAAATTGAATGCGTCACAACTATGCACATTAATTCTTTTCTCTCAAGGCCGGTATTTCGATAATCGGATAAAGTCCTTTTATTTCTCCAATAAGGAAATGACAAACGACCCATATCGCTCATTTGCATATAGGAAGACCAAGTTTTAGGCTTTCGTCATTTACCCAACCACACAAATATAATAGAGATTTTTTATTTAAAAATGAATAGTTAATTGCCTCATACGAATATTAAATTTATTTCCCAGAAAACCCACTGGATTAATGTACAATAAGCATAAATAATTAAATATGAATCTTTGATGTTTGATCTACTCGTATTAAAGGATAATTCCTTCGGCGCATTAACGCATGTAAGTCGTAGAACTACTTATTACTGCTATGAAGTCTTGGAATACCTCAATTTATTATTTTTTCTTAATTATTTTTTTTTCTTCATCCACTCTCTCTGATCAAACATACTTCCGGATACCGCAGTCTTCTATCTGCTAATCAGCTAATGTATATCAAGCCTATAAACGACACCTGGATATTTATCGTTGGATGAAAAGTGCGAGGTACGCGATAATGGAAATTATGTTCTTTATTTCTCTTCTTTCATGGATTAGTTAGGCAATAATGCAATCTGCTTCATTTATACATTTTTTGCAAATATTTTACATTATCTATTTTCATAATGTTTTTTAAACAACCATTTTTCCAGTTCGGCTTCTATTTTAATTAAGGGCATGTAATAGGATCAATTACCTACATTACCGACGTGCTTTGTAGGTTAATGCTTTTTTTGTCTGTAAGATGGCCTTTTTCCAAGTGTTTACACAGAAAATATTTGGCCTATGCTCACCAAATTTCTGTGAACCTAGCCACCCTTTCCAAATTCCCTATAATCCTTTATGCCCTATGGACTTGAGTCATGCATATAAATTACATCAAGTTTTTCTCTGAAAAAGTTAGGGTATGTAAGTTTTGACCACCTTCTCACCCCCTATTTTACGCAATTTTTGCCAATAAATTCTTTAGATAAATTTATTTAGGGGTCATCCAAAAATAAGGTCAAACAATTTGGGGCGAGGGGGCGTTCGGTATAAAATATTACTGTTTCTTACGAATTAATAAAAAAGATCGACTTTCAATCGAAGAGTTGAATTTTCCACCAAAAAAGATGAATTCTCACAAAAAAATGTAATAGTTGATATTTTATTAACCAAGACAAGATTTCCATTTTAAAGCAACTGAATTGAACCAAATTTCAATCTTCAACACATAGTTAGTTTTTATTCTATTTGCAGATACAAATTTTATTTTACTTTCACTTACATTTCAGGATAAATTTTATTCTTAACAAGTCAATTTAGGCGAGAGGAGGGTAAGTTGGCCGCATTGCTAAGTTAGCGCACCCCTATTAAAAAAAAAAACTATAGTAGTTAGGCTCACAAAAATAGTTCTACATTGTCTGAATTCTTGCATAATATGTAATTGATCTTTATATTTGATAGATTTTTTCCTGTAACTTATCTCAAGCCAATTTCAGAAAAGCTAATTTAACCTATTTTATACGTATTTTTTATTAAAACAGCTTCCTTCACTTAGTATGGTTAAGATATCAACCTACCTAAATCACAGATTTCCATTGTATTTGGAAGTTCATTTGAGGAAATGGAAATAATTGCGTTTTTTTATGGGAATTGATGATTAAGTTTTTTTAATTTAAAGAGCATGCAGATTTGAGTTAACTTGAATGCACATAAATTGAATTACATTACATAAATTCATTTTGAATTCAGACACTGATGACAATTTTTTCCTCAGAAGAATGATAATTTTTGCAAATTTTTCAACTATTTTCAGGTTTACTACAAGTCAGGGAATTCCAAAAAGTCAGGGATAGTCAGAGAATGTCAAGGAATTTAAAACTGACCGTGGAAAGTCAGGATATATTCATGAATTCAAAACTGGTCAGACAAAGTCAAGGAGTGTCAGGGAAAACCTGGCAGAGTCAGGGAACTTTCAATATACAGAAGTTGAAGTTAATTTAATTATTTTCTTGAAAATTCAAGAATTTGGTTAAAAAGTCATTCTTTTAGGTCGAAAATTGGTCTTTTTTGTTTAAAAATTCACCTATTTGGATAGAAATTGCATCTGTTTGAATTAAAAATCACATCTCTTTGTTTGTAAACAAATCTGTTTTGATTGATAATTCAACTATTCCGTCGAAAAAATTGTTGTTTTAAAATTAATTTTTTAAACTGAATATTTAACTATTGAATGTTTGGTTGAAAATGTATCTTCAGTTCAAAACTCATCTATTTAGTTTAAAATTGATGTATTTGTTGAAAATTCGTCTTTTGTTGTAGAATATTAATCTTCTTGGTAACTAATTCGTCATTTTGGTTGAAGATTCATTTCGTTGGTTTAAAATTTAACTATTAGATTGAAAATTTTTATACAAATTTAAATATTCGGTTGAAAATTCATGTTTTTGTTAAAAATTAATCTTTTTTGGTAGAAAATTAATCTTTTCGATTGGAAAAATAATGTTTCTAGTCAAAAATTAATTTCTTGAATTAAGAATTAATTTTTAAACTGAAAATTTAACTATTCCACTTCCTGTCGTAAATGTATATTTTTTGATAGAACTTAAATCTTTTTTGTTGAAAATTCGTCTTTTAGGCAGAAAAGTAATCTCATTTAGTCGAAACTTCAACTTTTTGGTTAAAAATTCATTTCTTTAGTTGAAGACTTAACTATTTTGTTGAAAATTTATGTTTTTTGTGTTGCACATTTTTTTGTTTTAAAGGAAATTTAACATTTTTGTGAAAAATGCATTCTTTGACTGAAGATTCATCACAATAGTTAAAAAATCATTCTTTGGTTCAAATTTTTACTATTTCGTTGAAAAGTTATTTTTCTTTAAAAATTCCTATTTACGAGTTGAAAACTTAACTTTTTTGAGCAAATTCGTCTTTTTGGCTTGAAAATTCAACATTTTGTATGATATTTTTTGTCTTTATTATATTTATTTTATTTATATTTATTTATATATATTTATTATTTATATAACATTAGTCTGTTTTAGTTAAAGATTAAACTAATCTGTTAAAAATGCGTATTTTTTGGTTTAATTCAATTATTTTTTATTGAAAATTGAAATATTTTTTGGTGAAAATATCAGGTATTACACTTTTAGTTGAGATTAATTTTTTTATCGAAAATTCATCACTTTGGTTGAAAATTTAACTATTTTGTTGAAAAATCCCTTTTTCTTGGTTGAAAATTAAGTTACTATTTTCACTAAAACTGTATAGGGAAACCACCCTACAGTAGATCATGATTTACAGTAGATATTATATAATATAGTTCATTAAGTTTGTTAGTATAACGTTGCAGCAGGGATACTATATTCTCTGACGAAGTTTCATTGAAATTTTATAATTAATTGATGTGTGAGGGCAAAAAATTAATTTTTAACCTGAAAAAAAATTTTCACCGTTTCTTTATTCATACTTTTTAACATAATGAAAGATTTTTGTGGCTAGAATCAAAGCTTGAAGTTTAATGAACAATATTCATTGATACAAAGTGTAATTTCTTTCATATTTATAAATATTTGAGGACTTTTTATTGGACATTACATTTTCCAACAGTAGATAACCAACAGTAGATAATCGGAAAATTACGAAAAAATGTCGCTGTCAAAATTGACAGTCTGTGATTGTCTCGCAGTTGTTTTAAGTTAAAGGTTGTGTTTGTTTATTCTGATTCGTTGAGTTTTTAAATTCAAGTTACTGTAATTTATAAACTAAGAAAATAGTGTAAATTATTACTTATTAAAAAGCACATAAATTTTAGTTGTGTTTTAAGGAGTCTTTGTGAAAAGATATCATTTTTAGGATTAAGGTATGTAAAAATTCTGCACTTTTCTGTCATCACAAGTCTCGTTAAATTGTATGCAGATTAGATATCTCGTACCAATCGTACCAATCTCACGGAATATCAGAGATGAAACAAATGTCAATAATTTAAACTTTTGTGATTTTTGCAAAATAATCATAGTTTCAACTATTATTTACTTAATAAACTGATTTTAATTGTAAGTAATAATTAAAATTATGATAAATTATACTTATCCAGAATTGAGTATTCTGTCTTGCCCAGGAACAATACTAGAAACGATTATCTATTGATGGACAAACGCCACAAAATCGTACCCTTGACCAGGGTCTAATAAAAATGTTTAATACAGCTAATTCATTAATTTCGTGATATTTTTTTCTATAAGAATACTCAATTGAATATGTAAGCTTTATTTAACAAAGATAAGCTTGCTTTATTTTTGGAAACTGATGCAGTTATATGCTGTTGAATATTATCCTATCTATACTGTAGGGTGGTTTCCCCTAACATAAATTTGAATATTAACCTTTATTTGCATTAAGATTATTGATCTTCTAGATGTAAGGTTGTTTTTACACCTAAAAGAAAAATTTATAGCGATCAGGGAAAATGAAAAATTGGTGAGAGAAAAGTTAAGGAATTTCGAAATTGGGATTTCATAGCAATTATTTTAAGAAATTTTTCAAGATATGATTATTTTGTCGTATTAAAACCAAAGGCATTTGGAAATACGACTTCTGTGCGTGCATTTTTCAAATATGGACTTTTTTAATTTCAATAAATCGAAAAACACAACTTTCGTAAAATTAATAAAAACTTGACAAGATAAATAAATATAAATATATTATAAATAAATATCATGAATATATCAATATATAAAAATATCGGGTCCGAGACATTTTTTCCAATAGGCTGAAGAATGGGAATTCCAATGCCGTTACTTTCCCAAAAATGGGAAACGTCAGCGATAAGAAATAGCTTTTGAAAGTATCTTGTCAAAATAAAAGCTTCTTTCTTTTTCGGAGAATAAAGGGCCTTGGAAAATTTAAAGCCTTGTGTTGAAATCAAGAAAAAGAATGTTTGTACTACTGCTATGCGGAGTTAGCCTTTGGTCGGCTATTGACGATACATATATATATGTACCGCACACAGATATACAGATACAGTATTTATTCTTCTTTGTAGACCTTTTTTTCTTATTCTATCCTATCTTGTTTTTTCCTTTGATTTTTCTTTGCCTCTCTGCAAATCGAGAGGTCTGTCTGGTACTGACTCTATGTCGCGACACTCTAAAAGCCATCCAGCCGCCCTCTTATCAGTCCACCTCTGCCACCCTGCCGAGCACTCAAAATAGATAGCAGTGAGACCCACGGGTTTTGTGGAGGTCTACCCTCTAATCTTCGAGTCCCGAACGCTAAGTGGGTTTTCGAGTTCGAGAATGTTTCAAGGACTAACCTACCTCGTCCAGCCAGCGAATTCAGACTTCTCAGTTTATTAGTCAGTTTAGTGCTCCTCTAAAAGAAAGGAGAACCTTGGGAATCTGCGATTATAGTCCTGTCGATGCCATCAACTATGGAGCGAATTAAGAGCAATTGAGAAGGATAGAAAAAAATAGGGATAGGATAAACACTGCCTTTTTATGAAGAAACCTTTTTTTACATTTCATTCCTAATTGGATTGTTAGTTTTCGATGCACGGGCAAAAATTCGCTATTTAAAAATGCGCTTTTTAAATAGGAATAATTTTGACAGAGGTTTGAAATTTATAATTGATTTTACAGCTTACTTTAAAATTATGAAGTTTAAAAAGGCCTAATTGAAATAAAAATACACTACCGGCAGAAATTATCTACACGCCTCTTTTTTGAGCTGTTACTAAAGTGCCTTAATTATGTTTGCTTCTTTGTAATGGTAACAATTTCGAACAAAATTTAATTCGTTTCTTTTTGTACGTTCTTCAATTGAGCGGCTGATAATAAAAAGTGGAAATATCTTGAGGGTGAGTAAAAACCAGCTATAGAAAAGTGCCTAAAAAAATTGGATATAATATCACGTCTGTAAAAAGCAGAGATAGAACAGTGGCAGTAAAAAGTAGAGAAGTAGGGCCGTAAGAAACAGGAATAGAAAAACTCGGCAGTAAAAAGTGGAGACGGGCGTACAATCGGCAGTATTCGGTGAGTTGGCTCTGTTACGCGATGCGTTCGGCCAGCTTCGTCTACAGTCGAAAATGCACGAGGCCCCACTTCACGATTCGGTTTCATCGACTATTGGAAGCTTAAAAGTTGATTTTTGATTTCAGAAATTGACACCATGTGATGAAGTCTTGAGATATTTCATGACTATGTTTTTCAGGAAATCTTATGGAATGTTTCAGACTATCCGATTCTACAGTTTCATTTTTCATTATTTATGTTTTATTTTTCAATTGATTTTAAATATTTTACAGTCAAAATAATAATAAATGATCATTATTTTCAATTTATTAAATTAATCAACATTATTACTGTATACTTACCTCTGATACTTACCTTTCTTTTCATGCTATTTTAGGCTGTAATCGCATTTTTGG
>CAKNWT010101594.1:447-12087 GCA_932066315.1 Andricus coriarius | reverse complement strand
TGCTTCTTCTTTTCAAAACCGTTGAAACATCTAAAGCTGTGATGTTAGTCAGCTCCATTTCAGGGTTATTGCTAGCTCTTGACTTCTCTAGTTGGAACCACGCAGAGTTGAAATTGCTTCTGTTCGTTTTCCCCCAAACACCCGACCAATAGTTAGTCATTTCTTCCAATTGAGGCACGTTGGTGTCTTGCTGGTTGTTCTGTTTTGCACTCAGCTCACGGTAGAACCTTCTATTATTATTCTTCTATTATTATTATTATTATTATATCATATAATAGATAAATTTTTGAATCCTTATTTTTTTCATGATTTATTACATAACTTTTTAAAATACAAACTCTTAAATATTAATTTTAAATTTTTAAATCGAAACTATCACATTGTCAAAATGTGGATGTCCCTTAAATATATTTTTTATTAATCCTACGCATTTAATGGTCAGGGAGATTTTATATATTATTCTACTATAATGCGCCCGTGTCATTTAAATATTTTAAACGTCAGAACCGAGATTTCTCGATACTCGGTCGAAATCGCTCGTTTTTTTGAGACGAGACGATTGATAGGGTAAAAGCACAAGTTCCTAGCACCCCCTTCCACCCCCATAATTGTTGGTACCCTTCTTTACTTTCTTAGATAATAATTTTTTTTGCATGTTTTGCCTCAATTAATTAATTTATACTATCATTTTTACTTATCATGCATATATTAATTATCTTGTGCAATCAAATATTTATCTGAAATAAAATAAATTCACTTCGGTTTTTGGCATGCCAATAATTGGGCTAAGGTGTCATGAATTGGTGCTCTTACCCTACTGTGAAAAAAAAGTTATTGATTAGACGATCATTTTTACAGCAAAAAGTTGTCGAAACACGAGAACAGTCGAGGAACGAGAAATTATTGTCTCATGAATCACTAATGATGATGCAATCGATCGATACGATCCGAGAAGCGAGCCATATTTAAATTTTTTTTATTTTGACAACTTCGATCTAACGATCGTTCTTTGATCGACAGACAATCATCTCGGAATTCTAAGCGACTTCAATTATAAGATCCGAACCATTCGCGTTTAACATTTAAAAAATTTAAACATCAAGTGCCCGTAATTAGATTAATTTACCCATATAATATGTGCGCGTCCGCATGAAAAGGGCACTTATGGCCGGAATATAGTTACACAGAGAAACATGGAAGGTCAGTTTGGCCATCTAGATATGCAGACAGACTATATTGGAGGGTCAACTATAGGACAGCCCTTGAAGATGGCTAAAGCGAGTATCTCCAGAAGGTTAAAACAAGAGGTTCAAATCGATTATCTCAGACTCTCGGCTTGATCATCTCGGACAGTCGACTCAAACGTCATAGAGAGTCGAACTAATCATCACAGAAGGTGGAATTGATCATTATAAAGGGTCGAATCGCTCATCGTAGAGGGTCGATTTGATCATCTCAGATAGTTGACTTGATCTCCACGGAGAGACGACCTGGCCACCTTAGGGGGTCGATTTAATTATCCTACATTTTCTAGATTTGTTGTCCTTTTCCTACTTATTCCAGTCTCTCTCTTATAAGAGACTGAAAATTATAAAATTAAGTGGAACCTTTAAAACCTAAGATTTTATATGAAATACATAAATTCTGACAGCATTTTTTATTCTTTGTGGATAGCGAGGTGTATAAGACATAATTTGATATACAAGAACATTGCACATTGAAAATATATTTGGACCACGAAGGGCTAAGGACACGGCGCGGCGTCACTGTACTGCACTGACTTGTAAGATTTCAAATGTTAGAGTGAATTCACGATGACAACAAATTGATAGCTGAGCGTGCAGTTAGGTCGTTATCCTTAATCGTAGAGTCATAGAGCCGGTTGAATTCCCGGTGTTTTGAACTCAAGACGAATCCATTAGGTTGGAAAATGAGTCACCAGGCCATTTTTGAAGTTGGAACTTCGAAAAACCTTTTTTTTGTGAAAAACGCATCTAAAGTTTGCGAGTATCATAAGTGCACGTAATATACCTTGTATTTTAACATAAAATTGACCGATTTCTAGTTGCTTTCGGGACATGAGTATAATGCCGATTGAGTGAGTATAGGTGCTAGTATTATACCTTTTTCACGCGAATGCCCACATATACGTAGCTTTAACGAAGTCACCTTTTAGACAGGTGTATTTGTATGCATTTATTCAAGAAAGTCCCTAGAGTTAAATAACTCTCTGAGGAACAATATATTACAAGGTAATTACAAATTTGTGTAAGCACTAATCAGCAGTATACTCGATTAATCTTATAATGTAATCTATAAATAAAATAAAATAAATATAAATAAGCAGAGTGGACCTCAGAGTAAGTATCAGATTGGCTATTAGATTATTGCGTAGTAATAAAGATTGAGTAATTGATTAATTAGTAGCTACCTGTGCATGTTAAGGTATAAATGAAGAATGAAAAACTATGTGCATAAGAAATAAATATTTACCAAAGTTAATGGAGATACAAAGAGATTCGAAGATGAAATATTCAAGAAATAAAAGTGATAGTTTACTAGTGAGTAATTTCAAGAGTTGGATGAGGAGTATTGTACAAATATTTGAAAAAGAGATTGTTAAAATGATACAGGGAAGGTGCTTCTTTAATATCGTATGGAACTTTATCCCATAACCGGGCACCTCTTACTATAAATGATCTTTGAAGCTGACATATTCTGTGAAAAGGAATCTTAAGTATTTTATGTCTTTTAGAAAGCTTAGACTGTTCTGGAAGGTCTCTGTCTACAAATTAGAAGAGGCTAAATAGATACTCAGGAGTATTGTTCTGAAAAAGAGTATAGAGCAAATTACCCATAAAAAATTGTCTTCTCTTGGCAACATTAAACAGACCAGCCCTATGTCTGTATGAAGTTATATGTTCTTGCTTCAAGCAAATTGTAGATAAAACAGACGCAGGCGTTTAACGCACGCTCGACCTTTAAATTTAAATCGTCGAATAAACAATCGTATACCACATAACCATAGTCAAAGTGGGGCAGGGTTAGACTCTCAACCAAAAGTATCCGAGTAGAGGTAGGTAAAGAATCCTTATTCTTATATAGTTGCTGAAGAATACTGTATGTTTTTTTCGAGATACTCTGTATCTGTTCATTCCAAGACAAGATACGGTTATGGAAATGATGCCAAAGTTTCAAGTGACGGAGATGAAGTAGGTCCAACAACAATTGCCGAGTTTTGCCCGGTTTAGAGTAGATCTATTCCTCCAGGCCCAGAGGATCACACGATCAATATCCTCCTGGACTAGAACAAGTAATCTACTTAATGAAGTAATTGGTCCCGATAAATAAATTTTGAAATCATCAGCATATTTGTGGTAGCTGCAATGTTGAAGTTTACTTTCAAGGTCATATGTGAACAAATTGAAGAGGGGTGCCAAAATGGAGCCCTGTGAAACCGAACACTTGACTTGACCCCAGTCAGAAAGTCAACTACTATTATTAATAATTCTGTGAGACCGATTATTAAAATAGCATTTGAACCATTTGATGACAGAGTTTGATACATTAAAAGATTTTAACTTTTGTAGGAGTAACTTATGGTAAACCATATCAAATGCCTTCAAAAAATTAAAAAGAACAACAATCGTGATTTCCCTGTTATCCATTGCTAATTTTAGATCCGTCGTTACCTTAAGGAAAGCAGTAAGAGTGCTACGTTTTGGCCGAAAGCCTGATTGCATCGGGTCAGTGGCCTTAGATATTTACAGAAATCTGGAAAGTTGCAAATGAAACATTTTTGCAAGTGGTTTAGAGAGTGCACATAAAATAAAAATTGGCCGGAAGTCTTTGGGGGTAGTAGGTTTGGAAATGTTGGGGATTGGGCAAATAACAGCCTTTTTCCAGATATCTGGGAAGATACCGACCCGAAGGGAAGTATTATATATATACAATAGGATAGGAAAGATAATTGGAAGGGCAAGTTTAATCATTTTGATTGATATTTCAACATTCCCCATGGTATTTGATTTGATTTCAAGTGTTTTTTCCAAAAGTATTTCAGGTGTGATTTCATCGGAAAAGAAGTCAGAGTCATTAAATGTTGAATTAAGAGAGGTAGTGGAAGATGATGATGTTAAGTCTGGAACTGGGAATGTAAAAAAAGGCTTTAAAAAGTCATCAGGCGGAAAGTTACTATCTATAGATTCGTTCTTGGGCGGAATTAAGTGTAAACGTCTAAGGAGATGTCAAATATCCTGTTTTGTGTCTCTATGTGCAATCTCATTATAATTGTATTGATTAAACGCATCTCTAGTCTTAGTTTGAACTAGTTTCCTGAGTTTACGAAATTGAGCTAGTATTATACCGTTTTTTGTTCTTTTTGCAAGTCGGCGCTTGCCATCACGTTCCCTCATCAGATTTTTAATTTCAGATGTGATCCAGGAGGCAGCTTTATCAAAGTTTTCAGTAACATGTAGCGGAGAAAGTTTGCTGAATGCGGTGACTAGGTAATTAGTCAGAGCGTCGATTTTATTATTTATATCTGTATCTGGTAATATTTTTTCCCAATCATACGTCATTAGAAGTTCGTGGAATGTATGTTCATCAATTTTAGAAAGATTCCGCACCAGTATTTCGGTTGGCTATGTACTATGAGTACTGGAACGATCAGTATGGTGAGTAGAATCATGAGGTACAATCGAGAGTCCCGAAGAGTGTACCAAATGTTAGATGTTTAGAATGATTGGAAGTGAGATTTAGGTTAGTGTTAAAATCTCCAGTAAGGATAATGTTATTAAAGTTAGGAATAAATGAAAAAATTACCGATTCAAGCTCTGTGCGATAGGAGGCATTGGGTGATTTATAAACTAATCCCACTAAAACACTATCAGAAGTTGACTTAACTTCAACAAAAAGAGAAATTCGGTAGTGGGGTAAGTAACTATTGAACTCACACCAACCACAGTGCCATTCAAACTATCATGCAGAAAAAGACAAACTCCACCACCCCTTCTATCGTCGCTGTCTCTTCGAAAGAGCGAATAGTTGTCAATTGCAACGAGGCTAGAAGATATTTTGTGAGTTAACCAGGACTCAGAAAAAGCTATTATATGGTAGGAACATGTACTGAAAAAATGTTTCAATTCTAGAAAATGTGCCAAGAGAGACTGGGTGTTCACATGACGAATGCTTAAGGTATCCATGAATATATTAAAAGGAAGATTTTATAGAAAAACAATTCCAAAATGGGAAGCTCATGCAGCACACATTATCGGCCTAATAGTATACAATTACTTTTAGGAAGACCAGTATCAAGAATAAAAACTACTAGTTTAAATATGAGATCATGTTTGCTATCTGGAGATACATATGTAAAAGGTATAAAAAACTGAAAAATGTTAAAAATATATTTATCAGCGGGCCTCAAATAGCCAAACAATAACAATATCACACCACTGTGTGTGTAACCATACCGTGGAAAGCCTAATTGCTATTGGAAGCACTCTACGTATTGCACCATTGGCAGCTGAATCATAGGCGTGCCATCATCCTTTCGACAAAAGATCTTTCCTCAGGCAATCCAAATATATTTGATATTTTTTTGTCTCCTCAAATTCAATGCAGAAGCGTAGATCCTTCGATTATAGGGCGTCAAAGCCTCACGGATTAAAATGAGATTTTTCTAATTATCTGGCCAGCCAAGATTGGTCGTAGACCAGTCTCATACTTTTTTCCTCTGCTCGATTATTTTTTCTCTTACCAACTGTCTGCTAAACTTGGCAACGATGATGGGTGTGAGCAGTGGATTTGATGTCGGGGATTTACGAATGCGATGAACATTCATATTTAGCGAAGGGAGCATCAAGAGCCTTAGCTGCTGAAACACTTGGCCTTGACTTCAATGTCAGGGATGAGCAGAATGCATCAAACAGTATGCATCTCGAGTACTGACTTCTGAAGCCCCGTATCAAGAAAGTCCAGGAGAATAACTTCCGTGAACAGCTCCTCGACAAGAGGATGCACGGCATCTTCCAAATGAATGAGATGGATCCGTTGATGTCGTATGAGCTAATGTTTGTTTTCCTGAAATTACCCGGGTTGAAGTTGGGCACGGTGGGTTTCATTATATCGTGTCAAGATGGTGTCATTTCCACTTTAGCATATCGTCGCCAGATTTTGAGCCCAGACATTTCCGATTATAGCTGCAGAGCGTGTCATGCACACCCCGAGCACCTAGGACACATGCTATCTATTTGTCCAACTCATGCGGGAACGGCGGGCCACTGTCCGCCTGCTGAAAAAAGGGTCAACCGGAAAACTCGGTGTATGCCACCCCGGCCCGGCAGCCTCGAATAGGGGATGCAACACTGGGCCCAGCATCAAGGCCCGTTAAAAAAACAAAAATTATGAAAAAATATGCGGCGAAAAATAGATATTAAAGAAGACTATCTAGATATTACTAGGTAATAGATAATAAAGGGCAGAATCTAAGATATTCAAAAAATATTTTTCAATTATGCAAAAATTACCTGTGAAGCATGCCAATTTCTATAAAATCCAAAAGGATTTTACATAGCAGTCCTCTTTTCTGATATCTAAATCCTCGAGCATTGATAATAATACGCTGTTCAAGGCTAACATACGACGATTTGTCAAGATACGGACAAAGCAGGGTTAAAATATTTTATCGCCACTCCAAGTCTTTTTTAAATGATTTTATATTTTTAAGTAACTATTATTTGTTAAAACAATGTTTTTTCTGTAAGTCGTAAAAATTTATTATTTTCTGGAATTAATGACACCATTAACGAAAAAAGTGTGAGTGTGTGTAGACGGATCAGCTGGTTCATTAAAGAAGTTAATACTATTTTGCATGAAAACAACAAAACGATAAAAAAAGAGTCTATCACAAATGAGTTGTCCGAATGGAGGCTGTCACGAGAAAGGGAACCGGGACAATCTCAGACTGGTAATGAAGGTAACAACATCCTTTCGCAATCTCTTATTGAAATAAGCGACAGGCAACTAAGGAGCAAAAATATTATTATTTTTGGCCTAAGCGAAAACAGAGTGCATGGGGATAACCGAATTCCAAAGCAACCCCAGACTGACGGAAACGCGGAAAATAGAGCTGGTTCGGTGCCAAAATCAAAAATCATAGAGTCCCTCAAAGTTCTATTCAATGATATTGAATCACAACCAGTTTTAAAAAGTCACAGAGTGGGTAAATTTTCGCAGGAAGCCACCAGGCCCAGGCCGATAAGGATCTTATTGTATTCCAAGGAGACTGCACTCAGATACATCAAAACATTCGCAGTAATGCGAAACAGTCAACTTCCACCATCACTAGCAGGTATCCAGATCCGGGCTAATCTTACAAAGATGCAACAAGAATTGTACAAAAGGGAATCAAACAATCTACGAGAACGAATAAAGAACGGAGAATAGAACCTTCAGATGCAGTGGAGACATGGCCACCCGATAGTGGTGAAAAGGAGGACACCAAAACAAGAGAGGGACGGAGCGAAGCAGACAGCCGAATCATAAGCAATTCGTCGCCACCTATCAGTGTGAGCGCAAGTAAATGTGTGGAAGTCTGAAGTAGGGTATCAGTGAGAGTGTATTATCAAAATACTAGAGGCCTCAACACTAAGGTAAAGGAATTCTCTGATCTCTATTATTATGACATATTCACAATTACTGAGTCATGGCTAAAATACCATGTCGAATCTGCTGAATTATTCGATGCACTTAGATTTACTTGTCATAGGCACGATAGGGAAAATTGAATGGGGGGTGGTGCCTTAATCGCCGTACAAAACAATCTAATTAGTCATCAAATCAATTTCGCTCCAGTCTATATTGAAGCTCCATCAGTAAACATTGTAGCTGTCAACATTTTGACAGTTAACTCTGCTTTTGTATGCATATCCGTATACATCCCTCCGGCCATAAAAATGGACGAATTAAATAATTTTTTAAAAGCCTTAGAAGATTCTGCGGATCTGGATGATTATCCTTTAATTATAACTGGGGACTTTAATATAAGTAATTTTCTAGACCATTCGGTAGTAAAATTTACAATTAGAGCGGATCGACAGAATTTTATTAAAAAATCGGAAGAGAGTTTGATAAACAATCCAAAACCCTTCTGGAACTATCTGGGTAACCTGAGGAATGTATCTAGAATTCCTGGAGACATGTATGATAATGAAGTGAAACTGGAAAAGCCAAAAAAAACTGTTGACGCGTTTGCTTCATATTTTATGAGTGTTTACACACTGATAGTAAACTAAACAAAGCGAGTCGGGTAAATCAGTCATACAAAGGGTATTGCTAAACGACAACATTTCAGAGATAGTTCCCTCAAGCAAGTGTTTAATAGAATTACACATTTCATACAATAGCAACACAAATATTACATTTTTGTACCACAAATATAAGTAACTTGTATTTACCATCTTTCAGTAAGTGCATTTCCTACTCTTTATCATTGAAGTACACGTATTATATTATAAATATACTCGTAATTTTTCAACCAACGATCATATGGTTAAATCAACATTATTATTTCTATCAGTGCAATCAGGCAGATCCTCGTGCATGCGCATATAGTGAAAAAATTAGCGATAGTTTCGGGTATAAACTAAAACTGGAATCACTAGATGTTAAACTAGCTTTACAGGCTCTGCCAGAAAAATACACATCAGGTACAGATCTAATACCGAGCTTCCTGACTCGTAATTGTGCGAACTCTTTTTCAGACCCGCTGTGTTATATTTACAACCTAGCACTAGATAAGGGAATCTATCCAAAGATCTGGAAGGAAACCAGAGTCTGTCCAGTTTTTAAAGCAGGAGATAAGTCGGATATTAGGAACTATAGGCCGATATCAGTTATAAATAATTTTTCGAAGGCTTTTGAGTATTGACTAGCCAACTATGTATCGGCAGCTATCAGATCCGGCATCACAGATTGTCAGCATGGTTTCCTAACTAAACGCTCTACAGTAACTAATTTAATGCCTTTAACACAATTTATTTCAAACGCGCTTAATGAGGGAAACCAAGTTGATGTGATTTATCTCGACATAGCCAAAGCATTCGATAGATTCAACCACGTCAAGCTATCTGAGGCTCTCCAGGGGTCTAATCTGCCAAGGAATGTAATTTCGATACTTAACACTAGAAGTACCGGGATTCTCTGCCACCTTTGGTTACCACGAGGGGTTAATTGACCCCTACCTGCGTTGGGTGTCAAATAATGATTTTAAACAGTTTCTACCGTCAAAATTTAATGATAGAAGTATGCTATATTCATACTACATCGTCAATATAAGTCAATAAGAGTGGTGAGTTCTGAAAAAGTACAACAAAGGAGTGAAAATGCGTACCCCAGCGTAGTCCTACCGACTTCGCTTCTGCTGCTACTGCAACAGCAAGCTAAAGCGTTTGGTGCCGCTGTGCTCCCCGATCCGAGTATACGCCGTAAATTTCAACTTACTGCAAATCGACTGTCCCGAAAAATAAGTCACTAACAAAGTTTTCCGTACACAGAATGTATCAACTATATTTTACTTCGCTAGAGTGTCGTATCTCTATGTATTTTTAAATGGAGATACGACACGCTAGCGAAGCATAATACAGTTGATATGATCTGTTTTCGAAAAAATTGGTTAGTGACTTATTCTTCGGGACAGTCGAAATGAGGTTATTTCTAGCGCTTTACTATAAACGTAGAAAGTTATACACTGGTAGTAGAGCTGATAGTCCGAAAATGTTTTTAAGCAGATTAAACAAAGAACCGAGCATAAGTGCAAACTCCAGCAGGTAGTATATCATCTATTTCCTGTTAAATAGAACAGCAGTAATAGCACTGAGGATCAGAAATATCACACACACGTTATAGAAGCGATATAAATCAAACATGCTGCGAAGAAGTGGAAAAAAGTAACGAAGTACCAGCCAAAACGCTATAGGGGTCAATTGACCCCTTCCGCTAACCGACTATAAAAAGTTAATTTTTTTTTTGAAGTGCGCATCCAATATTTCCGAAAAAATTATCAAATACTCCTATTTATAAATAATTAAAAGTCACAAAACGCCATCTCGCTGCAAGCAACCGCTGCGGAGATTTATTACTTCAAAAATCAAAAGGGGTCAATTGACCCCTCCCGGTACTTCTAGTGTTAATAGCCTTCTTAATAATAGGAAACATATTGTAACCTCCGCTGGAAGCAAATCGGGACCTTACACTCCGTCATCAGGCGTATTTCAAGGTTCTAATTTGGGACCAACAATGTCTGCTATAATACTTAAAGATAAAAGAGAGTCAGTTAATGTAAAAAAAACTCATGTTTGCTGATGATATCAAGATATTTATTAAGGTAACCAGTGTAAGAGATTGCATTGAATTGCAGAGGGACCTTCTGGGAATTCTCAGCTGGCTTAGTGACCTGGAGTTTATTGTCAATAGTAATAAAAGCAAAATTATGAGCTTTTCTAGAACAAGAGTAGTTTGTATCAAGGATCTAGGAGTCTGGTTTGAGTCTCATTTATTTTTTTTGACCATATTGAACATATTGTACGATCAGCCAATCAAATGTTGTCTTATGTTATGAGATCCTGTAAACAAATCAAGAAAGTCGAGAGTTTATAGGCAATGTACTTTGCTTTTGTAAGGTCCAAGCTTGAATACGCTTCAACTATCTGGTACCCTGTTCAATTGAACAATTAGAGAAAGTCCAAAAAAGGTCTCCAGTATACAGAATGTGCAGGAATATTAATAAATTCTACGAAGAACGTAGCGACAATACAAACATTTTTGATACGGCTCTCAAAACAATTAAAGACAGACTAAAAAAACATTGTGTAAATGTAAGGCCTTTAATAGGACAGTGATAGTTACCACACCGTACATATGATATGATAAAATTCTTGTGATCTGCGCACATTCAAATATTATTTAAAAGTTATTATTAAACTAGTATTAAAATAGTATATATTATTATAAGCGATACTTTTGTATGATATAACCCTGTTATTGGTTACTTGTTACTGTTAGGTTATCACTAATAAACAAATCAAATCAAAATCAAAATGTTGAGAGTGATATATTTTTTTAATATTTAGTCATTACTAAAACAATTTTCATTTGTTTGAACAATTTTTTTTCCTGATAATTGTGAAAATTTTTAATTTCTTCAATTAATTACACAATTTACGAATGTTAAGAGTGTTACGTCCTGCGACGTAACGGTATACAAATCAATACGAGTCTGCCTGGTATTTATTCCATCAGATTTTTTACGAATAGTATACGTCGCATGTGGCTTCACCCTAAACACTTATCATGTACTAATTTTCTAGTCTCCCCTAATTCAGTATTGTAAAAAGGGAAAAACCCAAAATGGCCACTAATTAATGTTCCTAGCCGTATTGATTTTGGGGATTCGCATGGAATCAATTCCATATATAAACCCTACAACAATTATCATGTGCAGTCTCGGTTTGTCTATTTTCCGCCGAAGGCTCTGTCCGTTCTGTGATCCTTCAAGTCCCGGTTTGTCTATTTTCCGCCGAAGGCTCTGTCCATTTTTGAATCCACCAGTTCAGTCCTTCGTTTGTCCTAAATCCGCCG
>CAKNWT010101567.1:702-11257 GCA_932066315.1 Andricus coriarius | reverse complement strand
AAAAAAAAAAACAGATCTAAAAATAATATACTTAATATTCCATAAAAAAATAATCTATTTTCACTATTTTTGAAATTGATACTGAAAACGGTTGACGTCAGCGGAAAAATAGTTCCGCAAAAACTGCACAACTCAATGAATTTTTCTATTGTCAATAAAAGTTTTTCGCTCAAATGATTATTTTTAGAAAATATTTGGTTTTAAAGGATTATTATATTTTTCCTATACTTTTTTCTATATACACCTGCTTATTATTGACAAGTTTTTATCGCAATTGCTTATTAAAAAGTTTTCAATATGTCTAGCTCAATAAATAAATGTATGTTTTTGTTATACCAACTTGTTCTCGAGACAAAACTGAAAACATTTTGGAAAAATTGTTCCAAAATGAATGCAATTAATTTCTTTTAATTTATAATTTTTACAGGACACCATCTTTTCCTATATTTTGAATTATATCTTTGTTCTGAAAAAGGAAGTTGTTGAAATTTGTGTTGTTCAATGTGTTAAGGAAAATCTTTTTGTGCTAAGAAAGAACAAAATTCATAAATTCAAATAATATTTTTTATTATTCAATTTCTACGTGAAGCAATTTTTCTATTTTTGAAATACATGAATAACTTGTAATTATATTTTCGTGTGCTTAAGCAATTGATATATTTCGAGTTGGCAGTTGAAACTGAAATAGTTTGACGCACTTGTAGAAAACTGAAGCAAATCTAGCAGATTCTAAGTTAAAAGTGTAGCAAGTGATAGACACTTTGGTGTGAAGCTAATCCTCCTATTCTCGCGATTCCTCACTCTTACGAATTTTTCGCATTCTCATCTAAATGAAAAGGTAATGGTTTTATGCAATAACTTTCGTGGATTCCATCAACTGTCGACGTTTTTAGGCCCGCTAAGTCAGAAAAAATATTTTTCACGTCGGTGTCCATCTGTCGTTGTCATTGTTGTCGTTTTCGATGCTGTCTGTGAACACGATAACTTTCGACAGAAGTATCGGATTAGATTGCGCTTTGGCATAATTTTTAAGGATGCAAAAAGAAAGGACAAGTTCGTTAGACAGCTATTTTGGATAACAGTTTAAAAAGTTAGAGCATTTTGAAGATGTTTGAGACCATTTTTTCAATATTTTAAAATTTTATGTTCGATCATTCACAGTACTCGAAAAGTTGAATAATTTATCCTTACGACTTTTTTCGATAAAAGGAAAATTACCAAATTTAAAAATACAAACGAAAATGAAAATTTTAAGCCAAACGACGCAAGGCATAAAAAAGTCAAAAAAAGAAAAACGCTGCTTTCTGAAACCCTTACAAGATTATCATAATAACTTTCTGAATTTTCTTGAAAAATCGAAAATTAAAATTTTGATCACACAAAAAATAATGCGAAATCCATAATTCTATTTTTCGGTCAAACTATGCAAGATATGAAAAAAGGTGAAGAGGCAAAAACTGTGCAACCAAGAAAGACCTACAAATTTCTTATCTTTTGATAGGTTGTGCATTATTATTGTTTCATTCGTAAAAAGTATATTCAAAATAAAAAAAAAATGTTTGGTCAAACGATACTATCTACGAAAAAAATAAAGAAACAAAATTTGTTCATCCAAAAACTAGCTACAAATTTGTTACTGATCATTTTTTGATAGGATGCTTAGTTTTTGTTTTAATCATGAAAAATAACATGAAAAAAATTTTTTTTGGAAAAACGACGCATGTTACGAAAAAAAATTAATATACAAAAGTTGTGAACCCAAAGCAGATCTATAAATTTTTTTTTTTTTTTTTTATGGACTGTGTAGTTTTTGTTTCATTCGTAAAAACTAAAAAATAAACTATGTAATTTTTTGACAAATAACACAATTTATAAAAATAATTAATTAACAAAAGTTGATCAGCTACAAAAGAGGGACAAATTTATCATAAACAATTTTTTGATAGGACACGTAGTTTTTGTTTTAATCGTGAAAAATAACATAACAATGAAAAAATTAAATTTCTGGAAAAACAACACAAGGTACGAACAAAATCAATAAACGAAAGTTTTTCACCCAAAAAAGATCTACTTTATTATTAATTATTTGTTAATAGAATGCGTATTTTTGTGTTTTAATCGTAAAATATAACTGAAAATAAACGAAATATGTTTTTGGAAAAACGACACAAAATGCCATAAAATTTTAATTAACTAAATTGTTTTTTTTTATAGGATGCGCACTTTTTTTAAATATAAAAAAATGAAAGCACATCTGTTTCAATATCATTGCATATTATGAATTGTAATAATATACATTTTAGGAATGATACATTTTTCAGGGTTAATGAGGATAAAAATTAGTGCAAAATAAGAAACAAATATTAATCAGGAAAAATTAAATTTTCACATTATTTTGCAATATCTGAATAGATCTCAGACCGAGGTACAAAAATAAATATAATATTCATTTTATATAATAGAGTTAAACTTAACGTAGAAAAGTTCACACTTTGGACAAAATCGAGTGCGAAGCACGAGATGCGTGATGAGAATTTATTTGTTAAAGCTGAAGGAGCTTTAACAAAGGAGAGTTCACAATCACTAAATTACAGTTGTCTATGCTTGACCTTCAATTTAAATAGGTCTGTTCACAAATGTGGAGGAAGTACAAAGACCGAGCGCGTAGCGCGAGATAAATATATTATCGAGCGCGAAGCGCGTGATTTAACAGACGCGCGCCATAGGCGCGCTCAAACTTGCAACAGAAGCAAACCGCGCGCACAGCGTGCGATGAGAATGTGCTCGCGCGGTGGGCAGATTTTTTATTTTCCAATTAGAACGACAAATTTGATACTGTAATCGCGAATTTCATATATCCAAGAATGATGCTATTATGTACAGTGTACACTAATCTAAGAATAATTAAAAAAATAAATTATTACATGATAATCGTATTGAACTTTGCTCAGTAAATATTACATTAACCTTGAAAACATATTTCAAAATCGCTTACAAATTATTAACACTTGGAGATGTGCAAGATAATTCAAGAATTCAAGGGATTGCTAAAAATATTTATGTTTTAGCAAATTTTAATATTTTAAACATCGGATTTTTATAGTAAAATGTTTTTCATTACCATAACTCAAAGTTGATGCAAGAATATGAAAGATTGCTTGCCTTGAGACGTATCGATTGGCCTATAATATTATTCAATTTTATTAAAAAGTAGGGAAGCTATGGTCATTTATAATATTTGAAAAATGTTTGCAGTACAATTTATTTTATGAATATATAATTCAAAGTTGATGTTAGAATGAAAACGAATCCTTGATACGAGATGAATCGATTGAACTATTTTATTAATTCACTTTATTGAAAAGTAATGAAGTTATGATCATTTATGATATTAGAAAAATTAGTTAATCAAAGTAAATATTTTTTCATCGTTATAATTCAAAGATGATGCAAGAATAGAAAGGACTTTTTGATTCGAGATGAATTGATTGGCCATATTTTCCAACAATGATACATATAATATATGGAAAAGATGTGTATTTCAAACCGAAAAATAATGAAAAATTGAAATAAATAAATCTAAAATATATTTGAATAACGTAAGTTTTGTTTTTGAAATAGCCAACTGTAAACTCGGTTCAAGGATTTTCATATCTTGGAAATAGCTATATTACGTCATGAGTTTTAGATGTCATAAAAAATAGAAACTTTAAGTACAATTTTTGGTTAGTAAGAAATATGAATGAATTAATAGAGTTTCAAACTAAGTTTCAAGAAATTAGATAACTTTCAAAACTACTTTACCTGTTAATTCTTCTTATTTTAATTCCAAGTTGGTCGTTATAATCGGCTCAATTATAAGGTAAACTGTTAAATCAATTGTAAATTTCAAATCGCTGTCAAAATTATTCCGATTTCTTTAACGCCATATTCAGAGTTTCAACATTCCTAATTCAGCTTTATAATGTCTTCGTTTAATCGACTCGTCTATGTGATTCATTAATAACAATACTTAGAATAAATTCTGCTGCAAATCCCTACTTTAAACATTTTACCAATATCGCTGGTTCGTTACTTACAATATTTGTATCTAGATCAGGGATAAATATTGATTGAAGTTATAATCGAACCGCCTGAAAGAAATTGTTTTTTAATAATGAAATTATAACTGTACACTTGCATTTAACTATGAAATACTTAGAATACAAAAAAAAAAGTTTTTCAGGTGAGTAAATAGTTATATCATCCTAAGATGCGATATATTGTTCAGAATAAACATATAACAGAGTTGTTAAAATATTTATTGATTAGAAAAACTAAGTCCTTGCTTTAAAGGGAAGTTAGAATTATTCAAAAAACAATGTAAGTTATAAAAATAAAAACAGCTTAAAATGAAACAAATATTCCACTGATCTACAAAAATACCACCATTGTTTATAAAATTTGAATAGTTGAAATACATAAATTTAAATGTATCATTTGTTTAAGTTCACATTTCACGTCAGCATGTTTCTATTTTTCTTCTTAAAATAGCACACAATTAAATAAGGTAAAAGTCCCAGTAATCGTGACGCCAATTTTATTGTATTTTTTTTTTAATTGTAGTGCATTTTAATTATATTTGATAATATGTAACGTCTAAAAGTAATAAGATTCATCATTAAATGTTAATTTTGACATATTTTTTATCAATGTACTTAAAATAAAACCAAGTTTCCTGATTATTAGGACCGTTACGATTACTGCGAGATATCTATATTATTAGGCATATAAGTAAATTATATATAATTAATTACGCTTAGGATTTTTACATAATATATTTTTTTTTTGTTATAAAAATATTAGAAAGTATTTCGTTCTTTTCAATTATGCAAATTAAACAATAAATTACCATTATATAAAAAATGTTAATAAGCCATACAACTTTTTTTAAATACCTCAAGTGAGTATCTATTTTTATATAAAATTTGTGATCGTTTGTTTTTTAAATAGAATAAAAAATGAATTCAAAATAGGTTAAATAATTTCTGAATAAGAAAACAATAGAATTAAAACATTCGTGCATTTAATTAACCTTCATAATGAGATTAAATGTGTAAGAATTAATTTCAAAAGACGTTTTTACTATTTGAAGGAATTGGATGAATGAATCTTTCTTATGATATAAGAAACAAATGATCCATTTTCTCTTCAGACAATGATTTGTAGTAACCTTGAAAAATAATATCAAGGATTATTTTCTATAACAAAGAGCCCACACCCAACAAGGATGTCAATTATTTACCAGCAATTTTCTATCTGCAAATAGTCTCATCGTAAACAATATTGTTTGAACTATTTTTATAAATAATATTCTATAAAAGCGATAAATAATAATAAAAATAGAGATCAAATGAGATTAGTCGATTAGAACAAAGGTTGTTAAAGATATGTCGATCAAACGTCCCAGCATCCTTCCAGAGAGAGTGAGCGAGAGAGCCCAAGAGAGAAGGTGAGAACGAGATCGCAAGAAAATGCGACGCAGTGACAAAGTTACAAGAAACAGCAACGTAGGTAACAATTTCCATAAAAGCCTGGCTATCTTCTTTTCTTCTTCATATGTCTAGCGCAAAGTTAAATTCCTCAATTTAACACTTAGGGGGAAGCGGGTAATGTGGCAGGCGTAACATATATCATTCGGTAGAAAGAAAAATATATTCGATAATTTAATGGCAAAATATCTAACACCTAGATCAATATCTGAGCTTGCATTTAAATACACTGGAACTTGGAATTATGGAGTCTGAGTTTACGGACTTCCTAGAATTGATGGCCATTGACATTTTGAGTGTCTGGATTGACGGTGAAGGCCACTGCAGGCAATGCTTGAAACCGCTCGTAATTCCAAGTTCCAGTGTACTGAGTGTTCCAAAAAAAAGCACGTGCGTTAACTTACCCAGCCTGTCGGGTAATGTGGTGCGCACTATTAATTTTATATCTTTGCAAATTAAAAATAATTTTCTAGAAATCGAACGCATAATTTAAGTAAAATTAGATATCTATATTCATTTGCAGTTTGAAAAAATAAATTGGATGTTCTATTCAGGGAGATATTACCACCCAAAGCTATGATCACACAATATTCAACATGTCAACATTTTGCCATTAAAGTGGCCGTCCGTGCCGCATTTCCCGCTTGTATATAGTATTAAAATAGACTTTTATTTGCAGATCAGTGGCGTAACTATCGGTGTTTTATGTGTTCCATGGAACACGGGTCCCCTAGGTTCCGAGTTAAAAAAAATCAATGAGAAGGAGCTCAAAATAAATATATTTCTCACCCTTAAAAAATTATGTAATTAAAGGGGCGGGGGTAGCTTTTTCCTCCGAACACAAGTTTCCTGAACGTAGCTACGCTACTGTTGCAGATGTTAACCAAATTTACCTTCTTGTGACACATGACATCCTTCGGAGAAGTCAGAAGATCAATATCAACAAAATTTTAATACATTTGGAGCAAAATACTATAAGCTTTAATGATTTTTTCGACACTATCATAATAGATGAGATACACACAAAACAAGTTCATAGTACGTATATGTGGTAAAATCGACCGCGCTGCATTTCCCGCCGTGATGCCTTACCCGCTTCTCCCGTACACACGCCTTCGTTAAATTGATTTAACGAAAGATTATAATTAATTATAATCGGAGATTATAATTAACCGATTTTACTCCAGCCTCCCATTTTCCTCCAAAATGAAAAGCCCCTGGTGAGTTGAAGAGCCATTGGGTTCCGTCGTTGGTTAAAAGTGTTGACAGTTTTTCAAGCTCTTTTGAAGATGATGAGAATAGAGCTTCGAATTTCCGAATAAGTACCCTTCCTTCTTCCTGTGGGCTGCGATGAAGGCATCTTCTGTGTAGTCGGTGACCAATTCCAGATGCATCACTGAGGTGGAATAGCAGACGAATAGGACGATGTAAGTCTTGTGAGTAGGAGCTGTTCGCCCTTTCCAATTTTTGAACGTGAATGTGTGATTCTATTAGCAGGTACTTTTCCCATTAACTGCTGGCCTTGCTTTTTTTGATATCTCACGTATCTGACGCATTTCTAGATAAATGAGCTAACTGGAACACGTACGCCAAGAATCCAAATCTAATTTTTGATAAGTAACAAGGTAACCTGGGTTCCAAACTGAGTTAAAGGAGACTCTCTTGGTAATATGAATGTATGATTAGAATTCTGATAAAGATCTGATGATTGAAGCCTTCCTCCTAGCCGTAGAAGTCATTGAGTGTCGACAAAATTCATAAAACGTGCAAGATGATGAGCACTTTTAGTTAAACACCCTTTGTCATTCGCTTGTATTCCTTTTCGATGGGATATAGATTTGGATATGGGAAGTGCTTCTTGAATAAAGCACACATGATTGAAAACAAACTCCTTTCATCAAGATGGTTGATTGTTGATCTAGGTGTAGAAGATTAAAGAATCAGTCCGAAGATGAATATCGTTGAGTCAGATACGTATAGAAGAGAGCTTGGATGCATTGCACTCCTTCAAAGCTTGGTAGTGCTCATAAGATTACTGAGACAAAATACTACATAACGAGGAAGATAGAGGACACGAGTTGATTCAGGACTTCCTACTGGAACTTGCTTTATGTAGTTTAAAGTTGGATATTTACGTCAAGTCAGATGTTGTTAGGCACCAAACGTTGCATTAAGGATTGTCTGACCGCGACGATGACTCCACTAACAGACTGTCGACTTGAATATTGAAACATGACCTTGAGAAAAGCATCCAATATACCTTGACGCAGTTTACATAAAAACATCAGAAGGTATTTCTTTTCCACATACTTGTAACCACATTCACAGGGCACTATCACAAAAAGTGAACAATTCACGGAACTGTTCTTTGGTTATAGGACAAGGATATTCAAATTCAATGTCAGACTGGCTATTTTCGCCAGTAAGTCTAGTCTGACTTATAGCTACATTACAAAGCGCTTACAAAAAAGCTTGTAGCAGTGAGCCTCTAATTACGTATGTCCTATTAATAAAACGTAACCCCTATAAAATTGGCTGCAGAATGAAACCTTTATCGCCCAAATGATGCGAACATGATCTTGCGTTTTCCGGGATATACATTAGGGTGGGTCGAAAATAAATACTTTTGGAATTCGAAATCGCTAAAACGCGGAAAATTAGCGTATTGGGGTCCTAAAAAAGTTGTTAATAATTTATTTGATGTTATTGTTTCCCTTTGATTGACCTTCGGGCTTCATTGATCATCGCATGGAATCCTCCCAATGCTTCTTCTCGTCCAAGGTTCCTTTTCTGTTTATGAGATTTGGGGGCTACCTTTGGCCTGTGTGGTGACTCATGTAGTCGCTTGATCGTGCCTTGGTGGGGGGCTGCCGGGCTCCCTTCTCTGAGAGAGCTCAATTACTATCCAGGTGTAGGCTGGGTAGCTTTTTCGGGGTTGCAACGATGGGAGTTCAATTGTGTGTGTTAAAGTCCGTGGCTCTTCAAGTCTCAATTCAGTTAAGTGATTTCCCGACTCGATCGTCTTCTGATGTTGCGGGAAGTGACGAGTCGGATAACGTATCACCTGCGGTCGCGTCGGGATCGATCGTTCGGTGAACGATCGTGGTCGTAGCTTCCGGAGGCTACATCTGTGCCAATTTTCACCAACAACCAAAACCTTTTTTTGGACACCAAGGGAGTGGTCCAATGGATATACTCAGGGACTCGTATGCCTAACTCAATCGGTAATAGGTATTTAGCGACTTTGACATGACCGAGCATGGTTCCTTTGCTGGCCCACGCCAGACCGTCATTAATTCAAAACATTTTGGTCCTTCGAGCCGGATAGTGGGTTGGCGAGGGGAGCATGAACTTAAAGTAAGTTTTCATTTTTTTAAATCTCATAGTTCTGGTCAATTATTTGACGTTTTTTGAAGAATGCAATGCTATTAATGTATTTCGAAAGAGTTTTTAATAGGAAAAGTATCCTACGTATATGGAATGACATTTTGTTGTGTAAAAAAGGGAACGCCTTTCAACATTGAGTTTAAAAAATAAACTGAGCTCACGATAAATTATGTAAGTAAAATATCACATGAATTATACAGAATAAAAGTTCACGTAGAGGCTTATTATTAATCTCATTTCTATCAGATTTTCAATACTGTCAGAGTTTTGTTAATTCTTGGTGGAAAAATGTAGCCACTCACTCAAATGTCATTATAATTGCATGACGTGCAATTTTGAACAATTTCGATGTGGAACTCTTGCGGGTTGCATACTTTGGTGCACTTTGGGGTTCAGCCTTGAAGCTTTAAATTTGAGTATGCAATTTGAACTATTCTCGGGATGCTGATTGTTTGGATCGAAATGTCTGCCAAATTTTAAATTTTGTGTTTTAGCACTGTACATTTTAAATTTAATTTTGAAGGTAATGGCCTTAAAATATAATATTTAATCGTTAAATTATTCGTATATTGCAAATTTGGACTCTACAGGTTTGAATCCTTATTTTTCAAAATGTTTAAATTTTGTATCCTCTCAAGGTTTCGAAATTTCTTGAAATGCATAGAAATAATGTTATCTTTTGAAAATCGATGATAAGATAGGAAAGTTTTAGCAAGAGAGATTGAAGTAAAGAGAAAGAGCGTATTGAAAGGATACAAGATTTATTGAGATATGTCTGAGCAATTAATTATTCTCAGGTTTTTTATAGTTATTTTCATAAACATCAATTTTGTTTATTGTTTCGAACGAATAGAACAGCCTTCCTCAAGATTTATATTTAACTTACGTTTAAAAGACATTCCTTAATTTCTTGGTACTTGAATTGATAAATTTTATAGTGGACTGTGTGATTGTTTGCAACATTGCAACCGCTTCGAGACGGGCTCTCAAGCATGATAGACATGTTGTTGGTTGATGATTCGCTACACTGTGACCGCCTCGAGACAGGCTCAGGCATGACAAACTGACTTACTGACTGTGTGATTGTTTTCAACATTGCAAACGTCTCGAGACAGGCTCTCAGGCATGATAACCACAATGCTGGAGGATTGTTTGCAACCTTGTGACCGCCTCGAGACAGGCTCAGGCATGACAGACTGACTTACTGACTGTGTGATTGTTTGCACCATTGCAAACGCTTCGAGACGGACTCTCAAGCATGACAGACACATTGATGTTTGATGGTTCGCAACATGGTGAACGCCTCGAGACAGGCTCTCAGGAATGACAAACATATTGATGGTTGATGATTAGCAAAATTGTGACCCCCTCCAGATTGGCGCAGGCTTGAAAAACTGACACACTGACTAAAGTTTTGTTTGCAACATTGAAAACGTTTCGAGACGGGCTCTCAAGCATGACGGGCATATTGATTGTTGATTTGTTGCAACATTGCAATCACTGTGAGACATGCTCTTAGGCATGACTAACTTATTTCCCATGACAGCTTATGTATTTATCTTGTTGTTTTGTTATTTATCTTAGCCTAAACCTTAATTTAAGTTTGACAAGCTAACTTTGAACTTCTCCATATATTA
>CAKNWT010101563.1:421-15583 GCA_932066315.1 Andricus coriarius | reverse complement strand
CATTTTTGTTTACGTTGTTTTGCATCTAATTTCGCGTTGCTGTCAGTTGCAGTGCTCGTGCCTAACTTCGAAATTGACAAAAGGAAAAATTTGGAAATTTATGAAAGGTAATTATATAAAAATGCTATTAATATTAGATGGCAGATGGAAATGATTAGATAATGGTACTTATTGAAACTATCACACGTTGAATTCGTATTTTAAACATTCTGTGTTTCTTATTCGTAAGCATTGATGGCAATGTGTATATTTAAAATTTTAAATGGGGATGTTTTTCAGTTAAAAACTTTGACATAATTGCCATAATTTTAAATATTTATATTTTATAAATTTCAAATTATACCATGTGAACATTTCAATTACAGAAATTTGATCTGTACAAAAAATTTAACATGTACAAGTAATTTATTCTTGACTCGACAGAATGAATTTTTAAATTGTTAGACTGTCAAGAGGTTATGCTCACAGGGATCACAGTCAGTCCCCTATTACCCCTTTCCCTCTATCTTTATGAAAATCCCGTATAATCCCTATATTTGAGAATTTTGTCGACTTTTTCCCCCAATTTTTTCAGCTGCGATTAATTTTTCAAGAATTATAAGAAACAGAAACGTATGCTGCTTAAAAATATGCACCACAATGCTGCACTGTGAGTCCTGTAAAAATTACAATCTTTCTTTTATTTGAATATCAACCAATACCTTTTTCGTTTAGAATTCATCTTGTTTGGAATAAAAATTTCATTACTTGGTTGACAGTTAAACTCTTTTCTTAATAGTTAATTATTTTGATGGAAGTTTCATCATTTTAATTCAAAATTCATTTCTGTGGTTTAACGATGAGCGATTTTTATGCAAATTACTTTTTTCTGTGACTGAAAATAATTTTTTTTATTATAAATTCAACAATTCCAGTTGTAACTGTAACTACTTTATTGAAAATTCTTACGATTGTGTTGTAGAGTTTGAAGCAATTATTGCATAATTATTGTAATATTTGTTTAAAATTTTAAAACAGGGTATAAGCTTGAATAAACTCATTTTGAAGTAAACACGAATTCAAAATCACTTTTGATTTATTTATAATGTAATAATTACTATACAAAAATCTAACCTAAACGTTAGGGTAGATTTAGTATATCACTTTGAAAGGTTTATTATTCATATTTTTGCACAATGTGGACCTACTCTTTCGCTATATAGATTAATTAAATTTCATTTAAGCTTATAATACATTGAAACTTACATGCCATTTAAAAATAATCGTTCGTTTGAGAAATTTTTTTTTGAAAACTATTTTGAACTCCACAAAAATACTTTTATGCCAAAAATGAAAAGCACCTCTAAAATTGTATCTACTCTTTCTAGTTTTGATTTTCTGTGCCACATGGCGAAATGGTCGACTACCATTCCCAATAGAGGAATGACCCTTTTATTCTTTTTAATCGTAGTTTAGTTTTAAAAAAAATTCTACTATATATTTCATTACTGTTACAGATCTACGATTATAATGATACATGGATTTGTAGTCGTATAGGATTAAATCGCTATACCCACTACCTCAGCTCCATATCCACCAAGTTCTATGTTTGCAGATGTTCCTAGATACTTATAATATAATATGATGTATGTCTATTCCTTTCATCATTAAGTGTGATATCTTGACTGTGATGTGTATTATTGTTCCTTAAATTTGAGACATATTCTTTCATTTCATTTTACGTTCATCTCTCATGTACATTAGTCATTACTTATACTTGTCATGTTTGCGATACCGAAAATTCTAATCGTAGCTTAGAGAAAGTATACTATATTGTTTCATAAATTTGCATAATTTCGTATTGTATAAGATTTGAAAAATTCATCGCTATCCTGCTGTTCGTTATTATAAATCTAGTTAAATACTTTGCGTACTTTTCATTGTTGATATAACAGCAATTCTAACAATATAATATTGTTTCTTAAGTTTGCAATAACTTCGCATTATATGTATATAACATTTGAAAAGTTTATCGCTTTCATCTTCGTTCGTTATTATAAATATAGTTAATACTTCATGTACTTGTCATTGTTGAGACAACAGCAATTCTAACCTTAGAAGAAATATACTATTGTTTCTTAAATTTGCATAACTCCGTATTATGTAATATTTAACAAGTTTATCGCTTTATGTTTATTCGTTATTATAAGTGGTTAAATACAAAATGTATTTGTCATTGTTCAGATAACAAAAATTGTATAATTTTTTGAAAAAATAAAATATTCTTCCTTCACTTTTAATAATTGTGCATATATTTTTGTTCACTGCAGTTTCATTTTGGATGAAAAATAATGATCAATAATAAGCTTAATAATGGCAGTAATTTTAATGCCTTTGTAATTGTGATAATCATTATTCATTAATTTAACATGAAACAAAACAAACTGCCCGAACGTTACATACTATTAACTATAATTTTAATTTCCTGTACAAAAAAATACATTTACCGACAGTCGGAATCTATAATTGAGTATATTAAGTTACACAAAAAGATTATATTCACCGACAGTGGCTAATCTTATATTTTGTGTGTTAATTAACGTCCCGTACCTTACTTCACGGTCAACGACGAGAAATTTACGTCCTGAATGTATTTCTTCACGGCAGGATGTAAATTTACACCGACTTTTTTTACAGTGCACTCTCTCTCTCTAACATTTTTTGTGAAGCTAATATACCTCTCTTTATTTAGAGGGAGTAGACCAATTCGACCTTCAAAATCAGTGGCTACTTCGCGAATAATGAAATGAGCATCATACCCACTCAAATTATGGAAGACAACGGGTATGGTTCGAGAATCTTTGTAATTTAGATTACAATCTTCATGAGCAGGCCCTCGGTATTTGCCAGTTAAATGTGAATCACGTTGGTCACGTTGGTCACGTACTTTCTTTTGGTTGGGTGCTATACTCTGCTCACAAATGTGGCAGGTAGTAGCTTCCCTAAAGGCAGGCTTCTGCTCAGTAGTCAAGTTCTCCACAGGTATGGGATACATGAATACTGTTTCAGCATCCTCTGCCAATTGTTGCAATTCGTTTGCAAACCATTTGGCAGGATCAGCTTTATCTTCCGGACATGCCTTATAGTCGGAAAGTGCGTCATCATAACTACATTTTATGTAATAACCTATACTTAATATCTGATGCTTTTGAAAGATCTCAGTGTTATTTATCTTCTCCTGAGATTCTTCAACGGGAAGCAACAGACACTCGCAATCGGCATACACGACAAACGGTACCTTTTCCTTATTTCTATAGTTGGTGAACTCAATGATATTTTTCTCAGGTTTCGGTAATTTGATTCTACAATGATTTATGTTTTTACAGTTATCATTGTGTTCACACAACTTTTCTGCGCTTGAAAAATAATGAAGGCATCGATCGGAAATATATTTTTTATCATCATTTTTAGATAGTTGTTTACCAAGTAGCGCAGATAGATCTTTAATCCAAACATAGTGGAAATTTGATGTATCGATGCCTTCATCATATGTTTCAAACACATTATCATCAATACTCTCATCAATGTAATCTTCTTGTACGTGTAGAAGATTGACATGTCGTTCCCTCTTTTGTGATGTAATATATAGGGGAACAACAGTGTAATCAACATTCCTTCGTACAAGACCGTATACATTGATAGAGATATTATTTTGCCGCTCAAATTTTGGGATATTCTTTAAGGTTACATTAAAATCTATACCAGTCAAATCTAACCTATCTTCATGCATATTATATTTAGAAACACGGTAGACATGTTGTGAAGTTGGATATAATGCTGATAGAACAGCCCATTCAAAACAATGATTATCATTCTTATTTTCTACATTTATACATGCTTTCTTTACCTTGATTAGATGAGGTAGGGGGATAAATGAACTAGCCCGCAAAGGATTATATTTATTTACATTGATTTTCGGGTGAATGATTGAATGTAATGTCCAATCGGAATCAGTTTCCTAATATTCTTCAACTTTATTCAGGATTGTTTGTTTCATATATTCATTAAACCAATCGTCTAACAATTTCGTCGGGAATATGTCATTTGTTTCAGCCAGAAATGTTTTCACGTGTACAGACTGATCATCTTTCGCTACATGTCTATACTTAGCTACTAGCACACCGTAAACTTTGACAGGTCCATACTTATTTAATACACATCGAATTCGTTCTTGAAATAATACAAAGGAATCATTTAAAAAATTAATTATATCTATGTGTACAAGGTTTGTTATTAAATTAGTTTGTATTCGACATTGGAATGCTTTCTCGGAATCGGCCGAGTGAAGTCGCTTGGTGATATCGTCTTCTTCGTCAGCTGCTGCATCCACAGAACCACCGCTTCTCAAATGTTGTTGGAAAATGGCGCTCAGACTGATGACTCGATTAATTATATGAAGGCATCTCTGCTTTTCAGATGACCAGAAAAGATCCTTCAGTATAGGTTTTAATGTATCTATATTAGCATTGCATTGTCTTACCATGCGGTGAATGTATTCAGTCTTGGAGTCGCCATCTGATAAATTAGGAAGTATGGCTACTGCTTTTTCTGTCCTGACAAGGAGTATCTCACATTCATCCAGGGAGATGGTTCGACGCTGCTTTGGTGGCCTCTGCTGCTGCTGCTGCTTACAGGTCTTGCGCTTTCCAGGCATTTTTGAAGCTGGTCGCTGCTGCTGCTGCTCTCCAGACACTTTGGAAGCTGGTCTCTGCTGCTGAAGTTTGTTACCATCAGCCAGATCGTCTGGTTGCTGAATGAAGGAATCGCTCCGGAGACGCGCTTTTATAGCCAGAAATCCACGCTCTGCGCATGCGCAATATTTTAATAGGGGATTAGCGCCGCATTGTCATCCCACCCCACCTCCACTCTGACCAAGAACTTGTGAATCAAACTGCGCATGCGAAATCTTTTATCAGTGGGAATCCCCTCACGGTACTAGTAATACTTTATCTGTGAGCTCCCTCATACCACTACACCCCACCTCCATCTAGAATATTCTGTTGAGATTCAAACTGTGCCTGCGCGTTAATATTATTAGGGGATTTACCCGTCCACCTCCACTCTAACCATCAAGCTGAGGATCAAACTGAGCATGCATCCGACTTACCCGTTTTACCGACTGAGGGTAACATTGCTCCCTACCTTACCGACCGATGGTAAAATGATAATATAAAAAGTTACCGACCTCCCTGTTTTACAGACTGATGGTAATATGGTGCCCTACCTTACCGACGGATAGTAAAATAATGATATAAAAAAATTCCGACCTCCATGTTTTACCGACTGATGGAAACATTGTTTCCTACCTTACCGACCGATAGTAAAATCATAATATAAAAAATTACCGACATCCCTGTTTTATCGACTGATGGTAACATTGTTCCCTACCTTACCGACCGACTGTAAAATGAGTATATAAAAAAATTACCGACCTTCCTGTTTTAGCGACGGATAGTAACATTGCTCCCTGCCTTACCGGCCGATAGAAAAATGATAATATACAAAGTTACTGACCTCCATGTTTTACCGACTGATAGTAACAATGGTCCCTACCTTACCGACCGATAATAAAATAATAATATAAAAATTACTGACCTCCTGTTTTACCGACTGATGATAACATTGTTCCTACCTTACCGACCGATGGTAAAATGATAATATAAAAACAAGCTACCTCCCTGTTTTACCGACAGATGATACTTAACTGTTTGACCGATCGATGGACACTTAGCACAAAAGCGAACCTTATAATGTTAAATTAGCAGGAATCCAAATTATTAACCTCACTTTTTTACCGATTTAGCATGGAACAGAACCTTATAATGTTCACTTAGCAGGAATCTCCATTACCAACCTCACAGTTTTACCGACTTAGCTTGGAACAGAACTTTGAAATTACCGACCTCTCTCTTTTACCGACCAATGTTACAATGCTATCATAGCAGTAATCTGCATTACCAACCTCACTGTTTTACCGACTTAGCAGGGAACAGAACCCTCCCTTTGTCGGTGGCGAAATCTCTCAGTGAGTGGAGCAACCGCGCTCGCAGCTAACTTTAGAGTGGCCTAGCTCCGGCGACAGAACCTTATAATGTTCACTTAGCAGGAATCTCCATTACCAACCTCACAGTTTTACCGACTTAGCATGAAACAGAACCTTGAAATTACCAACCTCTGTTTTACCGACCGATGTTACAATGCTATCACAGCAGTAATCTGCATTACCAACCTCACTGTTTTACCGACTTATCAGGGAACATAACCTTCGCTTTGTCGGTGGCGCCATCTCTCGGTGAGTGGAGCAACCGCCCTCGCAGCTAACTTCAGAGTGGCCTAGCTCCGGCATAGCCCTACTACTTATATTCGATGGAATTTTCCAGAAGACCTTCTGATGTATGTGTGTCCATGGGTTGTACATGTGTGTGCCGGAAGTGAGAAATCACTAGAATATTCTAGAATTCAGAAAAGGGCAAGAGCGCTTGCGCTGAGAGAGGTAGTCACGAGAGATCAGGGAGAGGGCAAGGATAAAAATGCCAGAAGGTGCGGATTGCACGTAACCCGGTAAGAAGAGAAGAATTTAAAAAAATTCAGAATCTAAATTCTCATTAATACGTGAATTTTCCTCCATCGAAAGTTCCACCAACGAATAGAAAAAAAAGCAAAACCGATTCCTTTCAATCGACTTAGAAAAATGTAATGGAAGTGTATTGGGAGGAATTAAAAAGTAGAGGAACGCAAAAGAAAGAACAGAAAGAAAGAGAATAATGTCACTTTGATGACGCAAAAGCTATTCCTCTTAACCTTCATCCGCTCGCGCCCTCCAGCGTCACACTTCCGCTCGAACCGCCGGCAATTTGGCCGTCAATGTTTTTTTGTAACTTCCAAAATTTCCCTTGGTTCCATTTGCATTTTTTTGAAGAAATAGGATAAGTGGACTCAAAAACAACATTGAAAGGTGATTTTTGACTAACAGTATTTATTTAAAAAAAACACAGAACGTTTTAATTAGGATTTTTTCTTTAAATGCGACATTAGTTCTTCATAGACAACAGCTTCAGTTACAAGCGTTGTAATCAAGTTCTTTTAAATACCTAACTCTAATCAGAACCGAACTACTAAGCTAAAAGTTGGTAGGAATATATAATAAGCTATACTATTGATAAAAGCATAGGTGTTTGTATAAAAAACGGTAGGTATTGCAATCCTAGTGCCTACGGCAAGGATAGAGAAACTGGTATGAAATAAGGGGGAAAAGTCATAGCTCGATCTAGAATATTGTAATGTGAATGAAAAATCGAAATACCAGTGACAAATAACGAAACATTTACTTAATGTGCAAGTTAGGCAGCGCTGAAAAAATATGCTTTTCCGCTAGCACCGATGGCAGGTTGACCGTCACCAACTTTGGATCTATACTAGAGCTTCGGATGCGACTGATTTGATTGTTCTACAGTCGCGGCTACTGGCGGGGAGTCTTACTAAAGAATACATATCCCTCCCATCCCGCTGTAGATAATCTGTGAAGAATGGTGCAAAATAATTCGCAAATGTCGGCCAAGCTGCCGTCCATGCGAGCGGATGAAGGTTAATCGACTTAGAAAAATGTAATGGAAGTGTATCGGGAGGAATTAAAAAGTGGAGGAATGCAAAAGAAAGAATAGAAAGAAAGAGAATAATGTCACTTTGGAGACGCAAAAGCTATTCCTTTTAATCGACTCAGAAAAATGTAATGGAGCGTATTGGGAGAAATTAAAAAGTGGAGAAATGTCACTTTTATTATTATCTTTTGATTGGACTTGGATTCTGCCTTATTTTTCAGAGATTCTTGTTATTTTTTGAATGGTATTCTAAAAAAGAACTTAAATAGAGCATGTACGGAAAAAAAATTATAAAACAATCGCGCAAAAAACCGATTGACTGGGAAAATAATATTTTACTTTTTGATATTTGACAGACGCGTCTTCTTGCAACGGCCCGTTGAGTTAGACTGGCATCATCATTGTCATATGACACGTGTGTCTGTTGGAGAAATAGAAAAAAAGGCACAGATTAGGAGAAATTAAAATAATCGAAAATAAAGCATGTAAGTATGGAATTAAAAATATTCATGAGAGGTGTGTCTACTGCTCGCATTAAGAGGAATTAAAAAAATGGAAAATATCTTCGCCTGCATGGAACTCAACACAACTGGGAATCGTTGAGGAAATAGAAAAGAATTGGATTCAGAGATTAACCTATTCCTTCGTTGGGCACTTCTTCCGATGGAAAATTAGCACATTCAAAAAAATTAAATAATGCACACTCTTTCCTTTAAATCTGAAAATATTAATTTTTTTCTATTCTTCTCTTCTTACCGGCTAGTTAGTTAAAAAAGGGCGAGGAGTCGCGTTAGAGTTTTGCTTCTTGAAAAATGTATCTCAGGCGCGAGTGCGCGAAATGTATCAAAGTTGATATTTATGTTTTGAATAAAGTAAACTGTCTTATTTAATCTTATATTTGGACTTCAAGTTCTTTATTCTTCTGATTGTCCCTAGAATTCGGCATCCGTGGAATAGCCTTTAATAATTCAGAAGAGGGATGTCAACTTATTATTCGAACTGTGTGTACAAGTATTTGTTTGAACTGTGTTTGCAAGTGATTTGTGTTAATGACAAACGAAAACGAATTTGAGCAATTCTTTAAATGGCATCTTGCCGCTGCAGGCGAGGAACTACAGGCGCCATTAGGAAACACTGGATCTGATGACGTCGATATGGAGAATCAAACGAATAATCAGCCCACCAACCCTGTTTATCTCCGAGGTGTGCAAAACGGAGGACAGAATCACCACGCGTTTAATGGGAGCGCACCAGGAATGATTCCAGGAATAGAGATGTCCAACATGCAACATATGATGGCGGCTCTTATGAGCATAGTGCAGCAAAAGCAAAACACCATGTTGGATTTGCAACAGAACATGCAGCATCCACCATCGCGATACAACGTCATGCCTGATCTTCATTGTAGCATTGAAAATTTCGAAGGGACTGAAGGTCCTGATAAGGCAAAACTTTGGATAGAAAATTCGACTCTTACATAATGTTGCACAATTGGACATCAGCTATGGCATTCGAGACAGCGAGGATCCATATGAAGGGAGCGGCACGTGATTGGTATGAGACACGCATTGCCACCGCTGTTGATTGGCCGAGTTTACAAATGGCTTTCAGGGGTACATTCGTTTATGAACGGACGAAAGTTGACAAATTATTGTAGCTGACACAATGCGTACAGACCCAAAATGAGACGGCGACTGCATATTTTCATCGCAAGTATCGTCTGTGCCAAAACTTGGAACTCAATGACAGTGAGTGCAGCGACGAAAGATAGGGCAAATGAGTCCCTTAGCAAACGACAAGCATCGACGTTTGGGGATCCGATCGAGGGAACATCAGCGGCGACTACTTCGACGGCGGCAGAGTCAACGAATATCAAAGGGCGGCGCCACGATTAAGTGTTACAACTGCGGTAAATCTGGCCATATTAGTAAGTCGTGTAGTGAACCGACGAAAAAGGTAAGATGTTTTAGTTGTGATAAAATCGGGAATCAGGCTAATAACTGTGATCAATTCGCGAATAATGATTCTGTTAAAAAAGAGCCCAGTGAACAAAATGTAAACTCTGTGGTCGAAAGAAGCGCGGATAGTTCGATAGATACATTTAATAAATCGGTTATTATCAACGGCACACCGTTTCAAGCCTTTGTGGACGCGGGAAGCTCCGTATGTACTATTAAAATTAATGCAGCAATTGCTGCCGGATTTTTCATTACAGCCGGGAAAGTTGAATTGAGGGGTTTTGGTGCGAGTGGAAATTTGGTCGAATCACCCGGTACAATCAGTGAAATCCTTAAAATAGATCGAGTCAAGCCACGCGAAGTCACTTTCCGAGTTGTACCCGATGATGTATAGAGTTTTGAGGTTGAACGCAGTTTTACGGAATTACCCGACTTAACGTATATTAGAGTAGGAAAAGTGTTAGAATTTCACGATATCGAGAAATTCCCATTCGACTTGTCTCCAGAAATCGAACAGGGAATGTGTAAGCCCGAAGTGAATAAAATAATCGTTGTCGAACCAAATTCAATCAATTTTATCAATGTAGTCTTTAATAGCCGAGAAGTGTCAGTACCATACACAAATTTTGGTTCAGAGCGAGAGGTATTAGAGAAGGGTCCATCCGTGGGTGAGGCGATACTTAGTATCGAACCCGCTAACAAAACTAGGTAAACCTCGAGTAGAACCGATTACTGAAAAAAACATAATCGTCGGGGATGATGGCACGTCTGAGCAGAAGCAAGAACTGCTTGACAGTTTAAATGATTATCGGTATTGTGTTGCATAAACATGAGATGAGCTAGGTCGCACAGATAAAGTCACGATGGATATAGAAGTGAAACCCAGAAGTGAACCAGTCGCAGCAAAACCATATAAAATGAGTGCGAATGATAGGGAGGAGCTTGACAAAATTGTAACCGAATATAAACGTGTCGGAATCGTCACCGAGATGACGTCGCCGTTTGCAAGTCCTGCCTTTCTTGTACGAAAAAAGATGGAACGGGTAGAATGGTAGTTGACAACCGAGCACTGAACGCAAAAACTGTCAAAGTTAATTATCCAATGCCAAATTTTGACGATGCGCTAGAATACTTGTCAGAAGCAGAATTTTTCATTACCCTAGATCTGGCGAGCGGGTTTTTGCAAATTCCGCTATCAGAAGGTGCCAAAGTCAAGACCGCGTTTATTACGGAATATCAGACAGGGCAATTTGAGAGGGTTAATTTTGGCTTGACAAATGCACCATTCTTTTTTGCTAAGCTGATGAAAAAGGTGTTAGGTAGAGCACATGGTGAAATTGCCTTTAATTTTTTTTCATGGTACGTGCATTCCAGCTAGATCGTGGGAAGATTTAATCCGAAAGTTACTCATCGTTCTCGATTTATTGAAAGAAGCTAGACTTACTTTGAATCTCGCTCAGTGTCGTTTTGGGATAAAATCGGTCGAATTTATCAGATTTAGGCTACGAAAAGATAGAAGACAACCTAGCGATGCTAAAACAGAAGCGGTAAAATATTTTAAACAACCGATAAACGTGCATGAGGTAAGATCTTTTCCCGGTCTTGCGAGCTTTTTCCGAAGATTCGTGCCGGGGTTCGCGAAGATTTCTGCTCCACTAACAATGTTGATAAAAGGGTGTAATAATGCCGATAGTACTAAAAATTTTATCTGGGGAGAAGAGCAAAACAAAAGTTTTATTGAGCTAAAGGAAAGGTTAACCTGTCAACCGATCTTGATGATTTATAGTCGGTCAGCCATAATTACGGAGCTTCACACGGACGCATCATCACGCGGAATTGGTGCAATGCTTTTGCAAAGCAACAATATTGACTTACGGCTAGTATACGCTGTCAGTCGAAAAACTTCGGAGGCCGAGGCAGCGTATCACTCGAGCAAACTCGAGTTAATGGCGACAGTATGGTCAGTAATGCGTTTAAGACAATTTTTAATCGGAATAAAACTTGTCATAGTCACTGACTGTCAAGCGTTGATCTATATGAATGCGTTAAAAACTAAACAACCCCAAATTGTAAGGTGGTTTGGCATAATTGCGGATTTCGATTTCACGATTCGTCATAGAAGCGGCAAGCAAATGGCTCATGTAGATGCGTTGTCCGAGCTCCTCTTGGTGCTCCAGATGATGTAATCGACGACAATACCGTGTTTCTAGTTCAAACGCGTGAAGATGAGTTGCTCATGTTTCAGCGATCAAATCCTGATGTTCTTAAGAAGATAAAGTAGAAAGGGGAGAAGTTAAAGATTTTATGTTACGAGGTGGAATGTTGTATCGCGTCGAAGAAGAAAATGGTACAGAAAGAGAATTATACGTAGTATCATGCGCAGTGCTGAAAACTGTCGTAATACGTAATCATGATCTACGAGCTCATGGTGGCGAATCACATCCAATTCCTCTAGGTAAACGTCCTTTCGAGACTGTCCATGTTGACCACTTAGGTCCGTTTGTAGAAACACGTCGTAAAAACAAGTGTATTGTCGGAATAATCGACAATTTAACCAAATTTTCTGCAATCGAAGCTGTCCGAAATACGAGCGCTAAAAGTACTATTACGAGATTGGAAAAATTCGTCGAAAGGTTTGGGGCGCATGCTAGAATCGTAACCGATAGGGGGACGTTCTTTACGTCCCAAGCTTTTGAAAAATTTACAAAAGAACATGGAATCAAGCATGTACTGAATTCTAGCCATCACCCACAAGCGAATGGGCTTATAGAGCGCCTAAACGGAACAATTTTACCTGCGTTACGTACGAGCTTGGGTTGTTCGGAAGCTGGGAAATGGGATACGACTCTTCCAAGTTTTCAACAGGATTTAAATACATCAATTTGGAAATCAACCGGTCTTTCGCCTTTCGAAGTGCTGTATGGGTACATGCCACGGTTTCGCGAGGGCATAACGCGTTGTTCAACAGAAAATAGCGAAACGTACCGCGTTCCTTGGGAACTGCAGAATGAGATTAGAAATCATGTCGAATACGAACAGCAAAAATATAAGAAGCGTTACGACTCAACGCGTTTAAGAAATCAGGGCGCGAAACTATCTTCAACAACCGCACACGTTAGCCAGCTAAAAATTTGGAATGCAAATAATAAAACTGAAGACAACGACTGTGTAACCGACACTGAAGATGTAAGCGACGACGAAACGAATAGGAAAAATATAACCGAAAAAGAGCGCGAAAACTCACTGTCAACCGAATCTAAAACCGCGCTGAAAGCTAGCTTAGACCCTTCAGAAAAGGGTGTTTTCATTTCTCATTTTATTATCTTAAGAAGTAACTTATAAGTTTGAGGACAAACTCATTGTAGGATGGCCGACTGTTATAGGCTATGGAATTTTTCAAAAAACCTTGTGATGTATGTTGGTGCATGGGTGGTACATGTGTGTCCCGGAAGTGAGAAATCACTAGAATATTCTAGAATTCGGAAAAGGGCAAGACGGTTTGCGCTGAGAGAGGTAGTCATGATACATCAGGGAGAGGGCAAGGATAAAAATGCCAGTAAGTGCGGATTGCACGTTAGTTAGTTAAGTTCTTTATTCTTTTGATTGTCTCTAGAATTCGGCATCCGTGGAATAGCCCTTAATAGTTGTAAAAGACACTGTCAACATTCCATTGTGATTGTTATTTAGTTTTACTACCATCGCCCTGTCGCAAACAAAACGCGAAAGACGTTTTGTTCCTACCTATGTGGAGTACGCGGTGGGCGCCATATTGGATCCGCTATATGAAATTCTGAAAATCCAAATTGAAATCAGTAATCAGCGACCCCGAAAACCCCCGAGTACAGAGTTGTGCGAAAATCTTGATTTTCCAAAATTTCATGTCCGCCATATTGGGTCCGCCATTTTGAATTTCAAAAAGTCGATGTCAAATTCATAATCAGCGACCCTGAAAACCACCGAGTACAGAGTTGTTCAAAAATCGCAGTTTCCAAAATGTCATGTCAGCCATATTGGATGCGTCATTTTGAATTTCAAAAATTCGATGCCAAATTCAAAATCAGCAGTTCTTCCATTTTTTTCCCCTAACCCCTACTCCTCCATACTTTATCGCTTCGTTCTCTATACCATCCTCTCCTGTAGCCTTGTTTCATTTTAGTCGATCTATTGCCTCATCCACTTCTTTTCATGTTATTTCGTTCCCTTCCTCTATTTCTTCCTGGACTATCCTTCTATTTTCCCCTTTGATCCTATTTTGTTCTCCTCCTAACAGACCCTTGAAATAGTCCGTCCACTTACCCATTTCTATTTCTTCATTCACGCCCTTCCTTCCTCCTCTTTCTCTATTTATCACATCCCAGACCCTACCTTCTTTGATCGCTTTTTCTAATTCTTCTTTGTATTTCTCCTTTCCCTTTTTCCTTTCCAGCATTCTATCATGTTCTCTTTTTATCCTGTTGTAACCCGCCTTCTCTATTTCTCCTTTCCTCCATTTTCTTACACACTCTTTCATCCTCTCTTTAAACTCCCTGCATTCGTCGTCCCACCAGCCTCTTTTTTCCTCTTCTCTTTCTTCTTTTGTACCTATCTCATCCCTTTCCTTCTCAATCGACCCTTTCAACCTTTCAATTAACGAGTTTACTTCCTCCTTTTTTTCATACCTAACATTCTCCTTTTCCATTTTTTGTGTAAACTCTTTTAATTTATCTACCTCCCATACTCCCATTTTCGTTTTCCTTTCTCCCCCTCTTTCCTTTCTCCCTCTGCCACGCTTACGGACGCCACCTTTCACTGTAGCTATTACCGGGCAATGCTTGGACCCTATCTCATTCCCCACACTCATACTGTATCATATTCTTCATTCTTTCTTCCGCCAGGATGTAGTCTATTACTGTTTCTCCCTTACCTATAAATGTGACCTCTCCTTTCTCATATATGCGTGTTTAAAAATCTTAGAATTATTGCAATCCTGATGTAATCGAATTCTCCACAAATCTTGTATCTAATCTATATTGTAGAAAATATCGTAATCTTATCTATGTGCGAAATCCATATATTAACCGAAATCATAGAAAATATTGTAATCTTATGTCTGGAATCCATATGCTAACCGAAATCATAGAAAATATTGTAATCTAATGTCTGAAATCCATATACTAACCGAAATTATAGAAAATATTGTAATCTTATCTATGTCCCATAATTCATTGTACTAACCGAAATTATAGAAATTATTGTTATCTTATCTATATCTCAGATTCCACTGTATCAACGGAAATGATAGGAACATTGTGAAGGAATAAAAATAAAATATCATAAATTTCTCAAGAATGGATGTATTAACTAAATTCTGAAATATTGTAATTCTTGCACCTATTTTAAGAATTTATACATTAATCCAAATCATAGAAATATATAATAATAAATGGTTACTTAAATCTTCAAGGGAAAATATGTACGCAATAAATGGAATATTGTAACCTCGTAAATGTTTGAGAAAATGAATAAATATTTAACAAATTTACAAAAAACACGTGTATCTTACAAAACATTCCCGAATATATATACCT
>CAKNWT010101527.1:370-10618 GCA_932066315.1 Andricus coriarius | reverse complement strand
ATTGAGTTGATAAATTGACATGAAAAAGATTTGATTGAAAATAGAATTAGGTTTCGAGAAAATTGAGTGGAAGTATTTTTTTGCTCGAGGGACATATTTTCTCAAATTTGGACTGTGATAAAAAATGCAATTTTCAATTTAAAATAAGTGAAAGATCATTTTTTAGCCATTGAGTTGCTGAATCAATACACAGAAAGTTTGATGAAAAATACCATTAGTTTTCAAGAAAATTGAAGGAGATGAAAAAACCAATTTTGAATTTAAAAAAATTATAATTTGCTTTCCGCTCCAAAACTTGTCAGCCGTTATCAGCGGTAGAGCTTTTTGCGCATACACACCTGCGCACACGAGCCTACGTGCAAATTCACAGTTAGGCTCTTATGGCACGATAATGAAAAAAATTAAAAACTGAGATTATAAAAAATCGTTTCGTCATACTATGCATGGAATTTTTCTAAATTTTTAGAGTTAATAATCTCATTTTGGAAAATTTGCGGGCTAGGCCCTCGTGGCATGCTACCTTTTAATTATGTGCTGCATTAAAATCATTCAACAAAAACAGGTAACTGTGACGCTGCAACAACGCAAATGTAACGTTTGTCATGTTCATTGACTCGGGGAGAACACATTTTTTGCAATGAATTAATTTATTAATAATTGTTTTAAGATTTTGGATTACATATTTTTAAAATACTTTTGTTCCAAACAAATGTAGAATGCTGCGCTGTATTAAACAAGGTAAAATGGGTAGAAATTACTAATTACTTACATGGAATTCATTTTTTACTTTCTGGGAGTCAATCGCTTTTACATCACACTTTACTGACTACTTTCTGTCGACTAGGCATATACTGCCTTTGGCTTCACTGACTCGCGTCAGCTGTAAAGCGCATGCGCAGTTAAGACAAAATACTCTATCGCATGTGCATAGCTGAAAACTACAAGGAATCAAGCATGTCAAAAGAAAAATAGAAAATAAATGAAAAATAATATCTAGATTTCAAATAGAAAAATTTGATTATTCTTATTACGCTTAAGAAGGTATTTAATGAGAATTAAATCTGGAATACTCTGTACGTAAATACTAGCCCATTCACCCACCAATTAGGGACGTCAGCTGGGTGGTTAGGCAATGGTACGAGGAGAGTTTATTGGCTCGTCAAAGGTTACTCATTGATCCCTCATTATCACAGAGAGGGTTTGTGCCTGCTTGTTAACGATTGTTTCTTTGCACAAATAGATACACATAATCACGAGGAATCTCATTAAGTGGATGCAGGAACTAAGGCAAATGCAAAGACCAACATAAACATCCGGTCAACAAGAAGTTTCCAGCATTTACCCAGAAGGAAACTTATCGATCGGTCGTCTTTCACAGGCGGAACACGGCGTTTGTGCTTTCAGACAAGCAAGTAAATATTTCCTCACCTCTGCCCTGCTATGTCTCTCGATTCGCTCCGATGGTTTCTTTTTCTGTTTTTCTATCTCTTTCTGACTTCAACTTTCTCAAGTTTTGTCCTGAAACTCAACTCTAAGTTCTAACTAATAACAAAGTAGTTTCCACTTCTTCGAAATTGTTGAACTTTTATTTGATTTAATTGATTTACTTTTGATTTCTTGCTACAATAATTGTTTAATTAGATATAAATGGATGACACCTTGATAAAGAAAACTAGAATAAAAATTAATGAAGACTTAGACCATCATAAGATGGACTGGATTGAAGTTTCTGTTTGCATTTTCCAACAGTTTTCAATGGTATATTGTCTATAGTTTAAATATGCAAGGACTAAGGTTTAGATACTGTTTGGCATTCGCACTGGAATGTAGACCATTTGCATTCTCTGAGACTGTTGCCAGCATCGCTGTCTAAATCACGATCAGACCTTATTCCCTGAGAACATTGATATGCATCACGTTGCTTCGCTTCTACTGGACAAACCCCTGGGTTGGGAGAATTGAGCTAGGATCCTTCGACTTCCTTTCTTGTGGTTCGATGTTATATGATCTCACGGATTTAAGTCCCAGATGAGGCATTAAGATTTTAGATGACATCGTACCATCCTGAGCCTTAGGGCTCCATTTCCTCTGAGAAATGTCCACCGTTTACTACTACCAGATTTTTATTATTCTTTTCTATTTGACATATAGAAATTAAGTTATTTTGTGAACAAACATGGGCTTTTGTTGCCCCCCCCCCCCCCCCCGTCTCCTCTGTCCACGTGGATTTGTTTCATATTTTATGAAAATATGGATATTCTTGACATTCAAAAGTAAGAAAGTCAAAAGAAGCAGCGAATTGACTGAAAATTCGTTTTTTATGGAAAACATAGGCCTTTTGATACAGAGTAGTAAGTGCAAACCAAAAATCGTGGAAATATTTTTAATTTTTTATGTTTTTCTGAAAAAAAGTTCGCAGATTCACAGAAAAAAACTAGGGGTATACTGAAGTTGTGGTCTAATTAAAAGTTGGTATCTTTTAGAACTCGAGCTCCAATAGAAACCTGTAGATACACAAAAAGGTTCCTTTAGAGACCTCGAACAAAGCAACATGAAGGAGCATTCACAAACAAACCGCTAACAAAGTGGGATTGGTAAGTTAGGGATCGATTCACAGTAATCGACCGATGACATATTAAGACGAAAACTTTCTTGCATATGAATACGCCTTTATGCTTAAAATTTTGCTACATAATCTGTATATGTGACCGACCGCGAAGAAAGGGACCTAATGCGCGCTAGCTACATTTTACAGGAGGAGCGATTGAAGAGGCGTTCCAGTACAGGAACTCCATAAGAGGGCTTCACTTTGCAGATTAATATCAATTCGAATTTTTCAGATATAAGAATAATATTTTTTTTACGAAAGAGCAAATAAAAAGCTATCGATTGGTGTAAAAAACTAAAAATCGATTTTTTCCGCATTAGGTCCCTTTCTTCGCGGGCGTTCACATATGATATTTATCAAGTCATTATATCTATTCTAATTGCGATAATATTAGGTACTTTAATCCTCTTGATTAAATCATGATCAGAGTTCGATTACATGTATGCTATAAGGTAAAAGATGTAATTAGATAAAATGTCAAAGTAGTCGCGGATCCAGGGGGGTGCCACGGAAGCACCCCCCACCCCCCGAAAACCCAGACCTACATTAAATTTTGAAGCAGGGCGAATACCGACACTTTAAAAATTTCTCTACCAGAGCGTTTAATTACTACATATTAAAATGTGGAGAGTGCCTATGCATTGTCCAGGAATTACGTGTTAAAGTATAGTCATCTTTGACATTAATTATCTCCGCATCGGTAGGGTTGAAAAATTTGAAATTAATTTAGCATATAAATAATCGTTCTATTTAAATATAGCTCCTTTGTTTAAAAAATCTACCAGAGATTGATTTTTTTACATACAACTTTAAAACTCTATTTTCGAAATGACAGGTGTGTGTGTGGCATTTAGGTGTAAAAATCAAGGAAAACATCGCTTTCCAAATAGTAAGAAATGGAAGGAAACCGTTGATAATGCCTTGTGCCGCGAACAAGGCATGTTTCTACTCTCGGTTCTGCCCTCTGCGCTGAGCTTGACAAATCGTCGTCCACGTCACAGAATAAAAAACAAATGGACCGGCATGTTCCTAAAAACCATATTTTCTGACTCAGGGGGTCTCAAAAGGTCGAGAATTGATGAAAACTGGATAGGTTCAAATTCACATGAATCTAATACCTTCCATCATAAATGATGTTAATGCAAGAATTAGAATTTTATGGCCGAACTATGGGTACTATCAAAAAATGGTTGAAGGCAAATTTTGTCGCTCTTTTTAAGGGGAGAAACTTTGCCATTAGACCTTTTATCGTAGTTTGCGTTGTTTTAGTATACATTCAATTTTTTTATTTTCTTATGGGATTTTGCACGTTTAAAACAAAAACCATTATCCTCATCAAAAAACAGTGAAATCCGATTTTGTAGAACTTCCTAAAAGTAATAATTTTGTATGATTTCATAAGAAAGCTAAATATTTAATTTTCCCATTTCTACTCTTCATGGTTAAAATCATAAAAACTGGCAGTAGAAAGGCTGGCTAACGAACAAACCTGCAGACATACACCAGCAGACAGACAGGCAGATAGACTGAGAGACAGTCCGACAGACATACCTGTTCGTAAAAACTATTTTTTGAAACACCTGCATGCGAAGTTCGACTTCCCAGCGCAGCCCGATTCACGCATTTTCTGGCAGATGTTATTCGCAAACTGCTTCGAGTGTGCGAAGAAAAACGCATAGGATATTCGCACACTATTGATGGCCAATCACAAAATGACATTCACAGCAGTTATTTACTTATGCAATTATCAGTGTCCAAATTTAAAAATGAGTGAAATACACCGAGCCTATTCTCCTTACCTTCAAAAAATTATTCTGATTCCTCTTTTTTTTCTTAAAAATGATTGGAAAATTTTCAGATTCCTAGATTCTAGCGCCAATGAGAATCTCTTTAGTAGGGTGTTTTTCCTCTCGGGGGGCTTCGCCCCTGGACCCTACTACGCTTTATCCCAGTTTCTTTCTTATTCACTGTGGCGTCGCATCCTTCAATTTCATTATTTTGAGAAGGAACTTCTCATGACAGGTGTTTCAAAAAATTTTATGTGATGCACGTGCGCATAGGTGACACACAGAATAAATTTTGGAAAAAATAAATACCTACCACTTCGTTCAATGAACTTACGCTGTTGTTTTCGTCAATTTCCATCAATATTGATAAAAACTCACAGAGTATAGGATAGAGAAACTGAAAGACAAGATAGAAAGTTATAGGAGTCATGAGACGAAAACTTTAAGAATTTAAGCCACCTACCAGGCTACGCTTTTTGTAGGCTTTCCTTCGGGCACTACGGTCGATACGTCGGATACTTCTATCGAACGTGGAAACTCGACGAAGGAAAAGATCGATCTACTTGATTTATATACCAGATTTGACCTCAATCCTTTTTGAAGATGGGACAAACCCTTTTTGCATTCTCATAACTTAGGCTGGAATTAAGGTATTAGATTTATGTGGATTTGGACTTATCCAGTTTTCGTATATTCTCGACATTTTAAGACCCCTGAGCCAGAAAAAATGGGTTGTAGATCTTCCTGAAAGTAATAATCTTGGCCTCAGAATCATTTATCGTATCAAGTGTAGTTTCGTGGAAAAGTTAAATTAAAAATTTTCCCCTGTTTATTTTTGATGGCTAAAACCATAAATATTGGCGATAAAAGGCTGGCTGACGAAAATGGACTGTCTTTTTGGACCACAAAAAAGTATATCTAATGAAAGTTTGTTTAGTAAATTTCTTCGAAAGTTATCTTGCCGTCAGACTACAGACATACATCCCGACAGAAAGACTTGTCGATAAACCCCATTTTTTCTGGCTCAGGGGTCTCAAAATGTCGAGAATATACAAAAACTAGATAAGTCCAAATCCACATAAATCTAATACCTTAATTCCATCATAAATTATGAGAATGTAAAAAGGGTTTGTCCCATGTTCAAAGCGGATTGATCAGGATTCTGTGATGGTCAAATCTGGTATACTAGTAAAGTGGATCGATCTTATCCTTCATCGAGTTTCTTAGGCTTAAATTCTTAAAGTTTTCGTCTCATGACTCTTATAACTTTCCATATTGCCTTTCAGTTTCTCCTTCTCTTTGAGTTTTTATCAATATTGATGGAAATTGACGAAAACAAAATCGTAAGTTCATTCAACGAAGTGGTGGATATTTATTTTCCCCCAAATTTATTCTGCTCTAAAATAGCATTAAGATTTGAAATGGCTGGAGAAACCTTCATTTTTATGTAACATGTTGGTAACAAATTCTAAGTGAAGGCATTAGACAGGACCCTGATTAAAAATAGTTCTTGAATAAAGGTCCCATATTTTCATACCAGAAATTAAGATTATTGATACAAAGGTTTTCCAATTAAAGCAAACATTTTGATGTTAGCATCAAAGTGTAAAATAGAGATAAAGGACATGCAAGATTAATCGAGAAGGGTGAGACTTTGACTTACTGCAGGGGAAATTACTAACACGAATGTCAGGTAGGATTAGATACAATTGGTTGCCAACACGTCGCTAGTTTATCATACGTGATAAATGGGTGACTGATCTTTCTTCAATCTACTGTGAATTGCATCCTCGAATATGAAAGTTCATTAGCAAATTAAACGCGAGATGATATACTAATTTTCAGTGGCCCATGTCTTTCTAATTAAATACCAGTTGATAATAAAATTACTATTAATAACTGATTGATAATTCCAATTAATAACGAGTTGCGTTTCATATTTCGGAAATAGATAATGTAGAGAATGGTATCTTTTTCAAATGAGGACAGAAAAGAGAAGCAAAGTAGTTATACTCCGTCACAGCATTGGACCGAAATGGCAATATTGTGGCGCCACTCGTCTACCCAATTTTTCGGCTTTCAGTCAAAAGAGAGAAAGGACGTTGAAAAGAGGAAAACGTTGACCACGAAATCGTGAATAACTATGGAAGATTTTCCGCTAACAGCTTAACTAAGATTTCATTGGAAATATGATGGATCGTATGTATAACCTCGAGTGCACCCGGAATTTATGGGTGCTTTAGAATTACTCAAACTAATTCCCACGTTCTGCTTTAAATTATCTTGAGAATTACTGTTGATTAAATTCTAAGCCTTCAGGAGGAAGGTCTCTTTTGTTTTAATTTGATCAACTTTTTGCATGGTAGGGAACTATTATTATGTTAAACTAATATTGAAATAGTATAAGTAAATAAAGATGAGTTTGAATAATGAAGGCTTAAAGTGGAAAAGGATGACGGAATGAAGCCAGATTCTTTAATTACAAGATAAGATCAATGTCTGGAGAATGATTTATGTAGACCCCCAAAGAATTTTTTATCTAGAGTTTTCTCTCACAATATTTTCTTTCTCAATCCTAATAAGAACGTTTCTCATAAATTAAGTTGGAGTCAAAAAAAAGCTTCTAGACAGGGATGCAGGTACAAATTTGATTTATATGTGACATTTGATATATCTTATGAATATTTAAGAAATATACAGAAACCTTATTCCTTTTTGTTCTATTTTATTTTTAAATATTAAAGAAAATAAATATGTTTCTAAAACTATATCGTAGCTATAAATTATTATAATTTATATTTTTGAATTAAATTCCTTACTTTGACCTCTAATGACCCACTGCGCTGTAACTCATGGGCAAAGGGCCATTTGAATTTTAAAACCGTATAACTCTGTTATACCCAGTGATCTAGTACATCCTTTTAGTGGCTTCCCAAGTATTCAGGCAGATTTAACCTCAGATGATTTGAATACAACTGTTCAAACTATAGAACATGATTAAAAAAATGTATATAATATGATACTACTAATGAAATAAAATATAAAAGATTGGTTTTAAGATCGATCAATACCTAATTATTAGTCAGTAGGTACTAATATCCAGTTATATTAAAATTACTTAGATTTGGGTAACAATTACTTAATTTAAAGTAATTGGTGAAGCCGGCTAACAGTCATGATTGACTAACAATCAGTTACATTTAAATAATTTAGATTTATAAAGTAGTTCTTCACCAATGAAATAGTAAGAAGTCGTTCATCAATCGTTTTAATAAGCATTTCTACTCAAATCTTGAGTAGAAAACTACGAAGTCATAATAGGAAACTATACTAATTCACTTAATGAGACTTACTAATTGAATTAATAAGCTTTACTACTATTTTACTTACAAAGTATTACTAATCCACTTAGAGTAGTAAGGCTTATTAATTAAATTAGTAATGTTACGCTAAATTCTAATTCAGATTTACAGAGTATAAAAAAAGGAAAAAAACTTTCACCATCTAGAATAATATTCTACAATAATACAACTAAAGTTATGAACATAGCAGTAACTTCTCGGTCTATTGCACTCAGATAACAATATTGCATTTAATAATGCAGTTATTGTTTTTATCGACTTACTCCCGTATATATAGCGGATATTCTCTCTCCACATACACTTAAATTAAACATCACTCTCGCGAGATATTGCAGGAATTCCCGATGGAGGTTTTCATTAGAATATATGAAAAGAGAGAGAGAGAGTTATGGAGGCTGAAAACTTTTTTCTTCTGGGGAAGTTTAAATGTGCATTAGCTGCAGCGGGTAGATTCACTTTTCATGAAACTTGGCGGTTTGCAGATCCAAGTACGCATTGTACTCAAGTGCTGAAGTTATGCTCATCGCAGTGAATAGTGCAAGGGCCCAATTAAGATAAAGAGAGTCATGCAAAATGCATGATTGCATGGAGTGAAATATTGATTAGAGTGGAATTATTCAATGCTATACAATTCAGATTTCAAAGTTCTAACAATATTGCTCTCCAACACTATTGCGAGTTTGATTATTCTAAATCATGTACAAAATTGTTTTTAGAAATTGTGTTTGAATTAAAAAAACGTATTGTAGGGGAAACCAGTTCGAGGTAGATGAAAAAAACTGATTTTGTACATAACTTTACAAAGAAAAATTGAAAAATAAGTGACTTATGAAAATGCAAGTAAGCTGTTATCAATTTTATTCCGATGATACTCTTCTGGTACGAAGTGAGCATTCAGATCTTAGGCCCTTCCGATCAGTAGTCAAAGGATACTGTGTTTAACTTCATGAAACAATAATCCAAAACTGTCATTCAAAAACATTTTTTCATTCATTTATTATTGTTCAATATATTATAAAAATTGTACGAGCTCCAATGGTGTCATATTAATCATGCAACTAGGACAGTCATTACTACCAACTATCATAGACAAAAAAATTACGGCTAAGGGGCCATCCATATATTACGTAATCAATTTTTCACCCCTTTTTTACCCCCACCCCGCCAGTGTAATCAAACACATCATTTGATTGACTCCCCCCCCCCCTCGAATACGTAATCATCTTTAAGTCTTATTAGGATACCTAATTTTGTAAACTTTACACAGCTTTTGAAACAAATAGTTCCTTTAAGAAATTTTTTCTTTATTTCAATGTGGAACAGATTCTGAAAACGCATAAAACAATGTATTCACAAGAAAAGCACCTCTACCGGCATTTTTTAATGATCATACTTTTACGCACTCTATCGGCGCTCTACTCTCTAAATCTAAATTAGCAGAAAACTACTGATTGGTAGTAGAGTTCTACTAATTCAAATAATGCCGATTCGTTTACTAGTAATTAGTAAATATCTAATATTTCAATGAGTAAGAATAACTGACTAAATGCATTAGTAACTATATCTACTAAAGGAATTGGTAATGCTACTGCTAAATGATTTGGTAAAGGTATTGATGGTTACTATTTTAAACCGTAGTTTCAAGTAAATTTAAGGACTTATTTTAAAATAAAGCAAATTTGATTAAAATACATTATTCTATGAATTTAAATAATTATTCAAAGAAACTTTCACTTTATCTGCTTATACTTAAAACTCAGTCCATATTTAGGTCAAATTAATGTGGTTCCTGCATTAAAATCAATTTGAACCGTTTCAAATTCCGAAAGTACATAGTAAAAATATTCCATTTTAAACAAGATCGGTGAATTTTTAACCAAATAGTTGAATTAGGAACCAAAAAGATTTAATTTCCATCAAAAATTACGATTTTTCAACAAAATACATGAATTATCGACCAAATAGTTGAATTTTGAACTAAAAAATATCAGTTTTCAACAAAAGAATAACTTTCAACCAAGTAGTTTTTATCTCCAATCTAAAAGATGCAATTTCAACTGAAATGATGAATACTTAACAGGAATACGTAAATTTTTAACTAAAAAGATAAAGTTTCAAACAAGAAGGTTGATTTTTAAACATAAGGAATAATTTTCTACCGAAAAATACGTTTTTTTCAAGAAAAGAGATGAATTTTCAACTAAAAAGACAAACTTTCAACCAAATAGTTTAATTATCAGTTAAAAAAGTCAATTTTCAATAAAAAAATTTCCTACGAAAAAAGACAAATAAATTTTCAGCCAAAGTAATAAATTTTTTAATAAAATGTGTTTTACTGGAATAGATGAATCTTCAACTGGAGTAGATACATTTTAAGTCAAATAGATGAATTTTTAACAAAAGAGTTTATCTTTCAACAAAGTAGTTGTATTTTCAACCAAGAAGTTGAATATTCAACTAAAATTGTACATTTTTAACTGGAATACTTGAA
>CAKNWT010101410.1:474-12598 GCA_932066315.1 Andricus coriarius | reverse complement strand
GATACCTCTGTGGCGACAGTAACCAGCGTGAGCATAAGGTAACTCATGTATTTTATATGTATGACCTGAAACTCTATGCCTCTGGTAAAGGAAAACTTCAAACTGAAATAAATAACGTCGCAAAGTACACAGGAGGGATTGGGATGGACTTTGGATTGGATAAATGTGCCAAAATTCATCTGAAGAACGGAAAGATTGTTGGCGTTCCCGAGGACCCTGAGCTTGTGCATATAAGTGTTATTAGACATCTTAACGCTGAAGAGACCTATAAATACATGGGCGTGCCTCAAAGCCGCATTCAGGACGTAACATCAGTAAAGGAGTCTCTCCGAAGCAGATACAATCATCTTCTTCGCCAGATTTGGTCTTCTAATCTGTCAGCGTTGAACAAGATATCTGCGACTAACATGCTTGCCTTCCCGGTTCTACTCTACTCGTTTGGGGTGATTCAATGGACAAAGACCGAACTTAAGGCCCTTGATGTCACCACACGTAAGATCATGCATATGCATAAAAGTTTGCATATCAATTCGGCAATTCCGCGATTATACCTTTCACGCCGTCAAGGTGAACGCGGACTTCTGAACCTCCAGTGTCTTCATAAACGAATTGTTATAAGTACAGCTTATATTGTAGCCAATGGCAGAGATCCTCTCCTAAAAATGGTCAGGAACCACTAGATGATTGCCAAAGAAGCGTTCCTTTACAAAGCCGCGGAGCAAGCGGCCGAGACCATTGGCCTGCATTTTTACATCAGAAGTGAGGAAAGTGCATTACTCCATCTAGATGCTTCACTTCTGAAAGCCGAAGTAAAGAAAGCAGAAGTTCAAAAATTCCATCAAGAGCTGCTCGAGAAGAAAATGCACGGAAATTTTCACAGAAATGTAGAAAAACAGTCCTTGTCGAAGGAGCAAACTTTTGCTTTCCTCAGATCATCAGGGCTTAATTCAGGTACAGAGGGTTTTATTTTCGCATGCCAGGACGGTGTCATTTCCACCTTAGCATACCGTGACCACATTTTATGTCAAGAAGTTCCAGCGATAGATGCTGAGTACCTGGAACACATACTATCGGGGTGTCCCACCCACGCAGGAACGACGTACATCTACAGACATAATGTGGCCCTAAGAATTCTTTATTACCATCTTTGTCGCTCTTAACGTGTTGGCCGCGACCCTGCTCTGCCGAACGCTCCGAGGGAGATAGAGTCAATTGTCCAAAACGAGAAGTGCCAAATTTTCTGCAACTACGATTTTCGGACAGCAGTCTCCGTTGCACATTCGAGGCCTGACATTGTTCTCCAAGACTTCGAGAAACGAACTATATTCGTCATCGAAATCTCGGCACCGTCCGAATACAACATCACTGCCAAGAAGAAAGAAAAGGACGATAGGTATCAAGACCTTAAAAGGGAGCTGCAAAAGCTGTACCCAAAATATTCGGTACACGTAACTGTCCTTGTGATAGGTGCTCTCGGAGGTGCGAAACTATCACTGGTTCGTAATCTTAAAGCCATACCCGCGTGCCAAAAATATGCCAAGGCACCTGCGAAATGGATGCAGAAAGCTGTCATCCTTCGGTCGCTTCCTGTGCTCAAAACACATGAGGGTTTCGCCGGCCTGTCGTTGTGATTCCAACGTGTCCTGTGATCACTTATCTCACGGTTGTGAGACGTAGCCATGAGTGCGATTTACCGCGGTCCTACTGGGAGCCGGTGTTATTTTTAGATGGCAGTTGCTCCCAGTGAGACCCTGCGATATAAAGAAGTGAAACCAAAATAAAATTTATTGAATAAACCATTCATATATATTTAAAATCGTTTTTATATTAAACAGTATTTTATTTTTGAAGAATTCCATAATTAATAATTAAGTATCCATACTTACTGTACGTATAATTAAATACACCTTTCCAAGACTTGTCATTTTGACCTTACTATAATTAATAATTTGAATTAAAATATTAAGCAATACTCTTCAATGCTGTTTAAATCAAATTAAAAATAGTTAAGTTTAAGCGCGCAAAATATTTAATATTTAAAAACTATTAAATTGTGTAGATTCATCGCAAAAATAGTTAATCTTCAAGGGACTTAAAACCAGGACCCAACCTCAAACTAGAATTGCCTCATTTTACTCCATGAATACTAGACTTACATCTTTTTTAGATAATGAAGGCCTAATTCTGTCATGATTGAAATCTGTATTTGGAGTGAAAAATTGGCTAATTACAATAGTTTTTGTATAAAACAGTTTTTTTTTGTTTCTTGGGTCAAGATAAAAAAATAACGTTTGACACAAAAAGTATTGAAATCAGCCAATTTTTTACTACGAATACAGATTTGAATCAAAGAGGCATACACCTTAATTATCTAAAAAAAACATGCAATTCTAGTAATTCTGTATTCGGAGTGCAAATTGAAAGTAGAGACTTTTTCACTCCGAATACAGACTTGATTTAAAACAGATGTAGGCTATTAATTGGGCATTTGAACCAGGACCCAACCTCAAAATTAAATTGCGTCATTTTACTCCATTTTAAACTCTCAATTTTAAACGTTTGGCCTTCAATTGTTACAGTTAGAAAATTTTACTGTGTATTTCATCAGCTTGGAATATTCCAGTTTTTTTTAAATTACACAGGACCACAAAATCTAAACCCTTGCAATACGGACCAGACTCAAACGCTCAAAATATCACTCACTTCTTCACTCCTATTATTTTGAACATTCAATAATTCACTCCAAAAACACTTCCTTCAGATTTTGCCCATTAACTCACTTCAAATCTCACTGTAATTGGCCAAATTCAGCAACAGACAATTACCGCCACGAAACACCTTCATGCCGGAAACGGAAGTCCATTTTATTCTTTATTACCAACACAAATTTATAACAGCACTTTCAGCTCGCTAAGTAAAACTAAAACTTTTTTGCCTCTTGCACTTGCTTCGTAGGATAAACGGATTGCAATCAACATGATAATTATAGTAATTTATAATTCATATATTTTGTTGAAAATTCGTCTTTCATTGTAAAAAATAAATAATCTTCTTGCTTAAAAATTCAACAGTTGGGTTTAGACTTCATTTATTTTGTTTAAAATTCGTGTTTTTTTTGTTGAAAAATTTTAATATATTCAGTTAGACAATCTGGTATTTTGTTAAAAATTCGTCTTTTTCGGTGCAACATTAATCTTCTCGGTTACAAATACAACTACTTAGTTGAATGTTGTACTACTTTGTTAAACATGAATTTTTGGGCTAAAGATGAATCATTTCTGTTTACAATTCATCTTTTGCTAGAAAATTGAACTATTTTCTTGTAAATTAATCATTTTGTGTTGAAACTTCAATTATTTCGTTGAAAATCCGTATTATTCGGTAAAAAATAATCCTTATTCTTTGAAAATTATTATTTTGTATTGAAAATTACACTGTTTTGTCCCAACTAAGTCTACTATCTTTGAAAAAGCGAACCATTTTTTTTTAATATCCTTTATGGTTGACAAGGCAACTGTTTTGTCGAGCATGAAATTCCAAATTTTACTATTTTGTTTAAAAATTATTGTTTTGGTTTGGAAACTTATTTTTTTTAATTGAAAAATTGACTCTCACATTGCAAGATTTACAAATTTACTTGCAAAATCATCTTATTGGCTGTAAATTTGGGTATTATGCTAAAAATTCTGTTCCTTTGCCGAAATAAAATTTCTACATTCTTATCAGAGAAGGTATTAGATTTGTGTAAAATTTGACCCCCTCCGTTTTTGTCAAATGTCCACGTTTTGAGATATTCTAAACCCAAAAAACAGGTTATCGCGAATTTGTCCGTCTTTCTGTGTATGTGTGTATGTATGTATATAGATTTTTAATAGTAGTAGTATAAACGTTTATTCTTTAGCCTGTTGGCCTTAAAAAATTGACTTGCTAATACTTTCCTGTTGTTTACATAATTTTCCTTAATCTAAGCCTGAAAACTAAAATTCCTCCATACCTTATGTCTAGGATCGCACGCTCTTATTACCTTGCCTTCCTCGCTTCGCCTCGCTTGCATATCCCTACTCTCTCGCTTCCGCGTCTATTACCTAATGCTTATCTACTATTTACAACATTTACAACATTTACATCCTACTTATATCTACTTCCTTTCTTATTTACAATCTTTTCTTCTCCATTCCGCTTCCTCCTTCCTTCTCTTCTTCTCCATCCTACCCAACACTCCCTTTACCCATGCTACTGCCCTTTTGTCCCCCCTTTCATGCATCAATACGTCCATGCTCATTCCACTCCTTTTCACCTCTACGCACTACTCCAACCAGTGCTCCACTTTTGCATACCCCTTCCCACAGAGTTGACACATCCTTTTTTGCCTAGAGAGCCAGAACCTATTAAAATCCCCCATGCACCCACATCTCATCCTCGCTATAAGCTCTTGACTTCCTTTTTCTCCTTTCTCACACAAATATTGCGCTCTCACCCTTGGCAAAATCCACACGTAGTTTCCGTTAAACCTTAACTCTCTTATTCTCTCTTTCCCTGCTGTCTTCTCTCTCTCTCTCAATAACGTTTTTCTTAACCAACTCATATACCTTTCTTCCTTCCTCATGCATCCTTCTCACTGCATCCATCTGTAGTCCATTCGTTCTAAAATACCTTTCCCTTTCAGCCTTCATCCTCCCTCTCCCTCCCCTTTTCTCCTTCTCCCACCAACACTCCCTAACCAGCTTACTTCCCCCCTCTTCCAAAAATTTCTCCTCATATTTACACGCCCGACTCCCAGCTAGAATCCCTACACTCGTTCTCCCCGTCTCCCTCCTGACAATATAATTAGGCGTGTTCCTTGCCAACCCCAATGTCCACTTTACATACCTCTCCTGTCTCCTATTTACCTCTTCACTTTCCTTTCAACCCCATACCTCTACTCCATATATTAGCACACTCATCACTAGCGAGTCAAACAATTTCATTCTCCTTTCAAAATCATCTGCAAATAAGTTCTTTCCCAACGCTCACACCTGCCTCATCACCACATTTGCCCTCGTCACTCTTTCTTTTATGTGACCATCCACTCCCCCATTCCGCCGAAACACGAAGCCCAGGTACACAAACTCTTTCACCTCCTGCACAAAATGACACAACTAGAGATATGTCTTGCTCTATATTATAGCTGTTAAAATTTAATTTTAATTATAAAAATAAATTGTTGTTTTTCAAATATCGTATACTTGAAGAGAAAAGAGGGGATAGGGGGAAAGTTTTTCAAGAATAGGGCAATTTAAAAAAGGGGGAAACGCAGATGAAACATAGTGATCCCTTCAATGTTATCCAGTAAGGTATTTTTTTCAAGATGCAAATTACTTTTTCAGGAAATTTAAGGCAATTTCTTATCTGTTTTTATTTCTGCATATGTGACCGTCCGCGAAGAAAGGGACCTAATGCGTCAAAGCTGAATTTTACAGGACGAGCGATCGTAGCAGAGTCCGCAAGCCAGCATTTGTGTAGTGGGGATGCGTCTACGAAAAGCACCCCCTCCACTTACTGATACACTTTTAGGCACGAGCCAGTGTAGCTCACGGACACATCGCGTACAGCTATGAGGTAAGTGGTGGGGCTGGCTTTCGTAGGCCTCTCGTTCGGTCTCCACGTACGCTTATCATGCCTATGTGTGTAGCTTAATTAAAACAAAAGTAATCAACTTAAACAATTTATGATTATTGGAAATGAAAGAGTTACTCAGAAACTATCGATTAGCGTAAGCAAATGAAAATCGATTTTTTCCTCATTAGGTCTCTTTCTTCGCGGACGGTCACATATTATTTTAATTTTTATGAATCCTATTTATCTTAAGGCTACTGAACTGAAGGCCTAGCCTCAAAATTCAATCACTTAATTTTTAAAATCGATGCCTAGCATGAGATCCGAATATTACGTCGAAACCATGTTGCGATTATGTCACATAAATACATTATAATGAACAACTTATAGATGCAAAGCTTATTGCCTGTATCGAATTCGGAAGTTAATTTGAAATGATCCATATGCACTTTTATTTAAAAACGGAGTATCGTTTGGCATTTAAAAAATATTTAATGTTGGTATTTATTTATGAAATTAAGGCAATTGAATTTTTAGGTTAGAGCTTGACTCCAACAGCCTGAAGAGTTTCGACTTTAGAATTGTACACAAAAATTTAAGTGACACAGAGAAGTTGCCACCTTAATTAACCTCCCTCATTATAATTATTATTAAATGCAAAACAAAAAATATAATTTTCGTAACTAAATGCGTTTTCAACCTGCAGCCCGTACACCGGGTGAGCTGAGTGTTTAGATCGTTCTTCCTTTGTTGGAAGCACTGTTCCACGTATTGGGTCTCAGAACCAGGTCAAGAAGACCGGAGTATACGCTGAACGTTCTGGTTTTCCCCGATCCTTTTGACCGGGGAAAACATTTTTATAATGGTGTTTTTCAATTAATAAATTTATATTTTATTTTCATTTAGCGTACCACATCAATTGTACCTCATGTTTCCGTAATATCACATTTAAGAATGAATAAAACGGAGAAATTGGACGCCCCGGTTAAAAAGACCGAGGTGTACCCTTTGCGTTCCGTGAAGGGGTGTACGGGCTGCATGTTAATTAATTACTTGATATTTTATTGCCATTCAGCGTACTACATCAATTGTACCTTATGCTTTATGTAATATCACAATTTAGAATGAATAAAAGGGAGAAATTGGACGCCTCGGTCGGAAAGACCCACGTGTACCCTCTGCGCTCCGTGAAGGGTTGTATGCGCTGTAGTTTAATAATGGGGAAAGAGAAGGCAATAATAATTTTAAATTATTCAAAAAGAATTAATTTTTGGTACTTCAATATATTTTTTGACACATACTGAAAGCTACATAGCTACATTTTTCACTTGGGATTCATTTTGTCTCTGTATAACCTTAACATGTTCATTAAATATCAAAATACTAGTGACAAAAAACATCTGTTTTTATGAATGACATTTGAATTCTGTACAAAAAAACGTTAGAAAATTAGCATACACGGAAAACAATTTCAATTTCTCTTTTTGTTCATGACAAAGTATTGTAGCATGCATAGCACGGTTTGCCTGAACCAACTTTAAATGCAAGGTCACAGCACATCAAATTTTTTGGTCGGGTTCGATTAAGGGGCTTAGAAATAGTGTGCGAAAAAAATTTGAGTCAAATCCCCCTAGGCGTTTTTGAGAAAAGTGTTTTTTATGGGTTAACAATATCAATTTTCAAAAAAATGTGATGTGTTTTGACTTTTTTCACTTTATTTAACGAAATATGGTAAATAAATATAATATCAGTCCATATCAATTCTGAAAAAAAAAATAATTTATTTTTACACATGTCGGTCATTGTATTCTTGTACAGCTTTTAGTAAGTTACTTGGGTAATGAGGGTATATGCTCGAAACTTTATATTTAGCCCAGGTCGTTTTAAAATCCGAATAGACAAATTCCATGGCTTGTTCACTATAAAATCCAAGGCATTTTTCAACTTTACAACAAAAATCAGGAACATGAAAAAAAAACCGCGTAAACTTTAGGTGTAATTGACATTTTCAAATCATAGTAGCTTCGCAAGCAGTTTTCCTTGCACATGGTGTACTGCATCAAAAGATGAATTAAACGTGTGTGGGAATACAGAACTGTTGAAAATTGTCAGGAAAATTTGTTTGCTTGGCAAGACAGTGGAAGTAAATCATCATCTGCGAAGATGTATAAAAATGGTACAAATACTCCTATAATTTTCTCAGAAAACGCTAACACAGAAATATTAGAAACAATTCCACCAGCAGAACTACACGTGATGCTCGGGGTTGTGAACAAAATGTATAAACACATGCTGATGGAATTCGAAGATGAGAGTCTCCAATAGGCTCGGATGTGTAATGGAATATGTAGCAATGCTTGTTTAAAATATGTAAGGTGCTTCAAGGCTTTTCATTTCGTCGTTGATTCTTGTTTTTTTCAACATATAACTCGAAATACGTAGATTGTATATCTGAGTTTCAGCGGAGATACTGTGATTTGGAAATTTCAGTTACACCTAAAGTTCACGCGGTTTTTTTTATGTCCCTGATTTTTGTCGTAAAATTGAAAAAGGCCTTGGATTTTACAGTGAACAAGCCATAGAATCTGTACATTCGGATTTTTAAGCGACCTGGGCTAAATATAAAGTTTTGAGCACACACCCTTATTACCCAAGTAACTTACTAAAACCTGTACAAAAATACGATGCCTGACGAGTGTAAAAATAAATTATTTCATGTTTCAGTATTGATATGGACTAATATTATATTTATTTACCATGTTTTGTTAAATGAAGTGAAAAAAGTGAAAACACATCACATTTTTTTGAAAATTGTTATTGTTAACCCATAAAAAACACTTTTCTCAAAGACGCCTAGGGGGATTTGACTCAACATTTTTTTTCACACTATTTCTAAGCCCCTTTATCGAACCCAACAAAAAAATTGAACGTGGTATGATCTTGCATTTAAAGTTGGTTCAGGAACACCGTGATAGGCTAGCCATCTTGATGAGACTTCATGGAAACAAGTGCGCGGTTTTTTGTGTATACCAAATTCCGAATGCGCCAACAGAGATGACGAAACAGCCCAGGGAAGTCATCCAATGTCGAAAACAGAAAACGATGCGAAGTGCAAACCTAACCTGACCTCCATTGCTTTGTAAATTGCAAAATGCAGCATTGCCATTCGCTACTATTCCTTGATCCCCCTATTCGGATTTCCCCGAGTTCAATATGTCGCCACCTAACACAGAAAAGTTCGCAGTAATTGAATTCCAGGGAGGAATCGAAATTATTCTCACAAAATGGGCCTTATTAAACAATGATAATGTTATGAGAGAAAGTTATTTCTCTCTATATGACACGGAGAAAGCAATCGACAAAATCCTGCTAGATAATACAGAAATAAGTGATGATTGAGCTGATAAAGATTTCCTGTGAATTAGGTTTTGCGTTATGCAAGTAAGTTAAGTCTTTATTTAGTTGTCACCAAGTATGAACATATAATTTTTGTCTAAACTCCCTGGTTGAAATAATATATTTGAATATATTTGAAAAGAACCAAGTTATAACTTTTCTAAAAAAATAACAATTTTGTACTAGATTATGAATTCGGAATATAAAGAATTTGTGAAACAACGGAGTAGGTTTCGTGAAATGCTTCGATTAGGCTGCTCTCATTTGAGACCCTTTAATTTTTATATTTTTAAACTATTTAAATTATTATTCTGCATTCTTAAGGCCATGAAATACTTATCGGATCCCTACTTTGCCGACATAGATTTGCACAACAACTTACGTCCACAGGAATTGAGACATGAAGTTGAAATTGTGGCAAATTAACTACAGGAAACTAAAGAACGTTTGAGTGGTTCTAAATTTATGAAACTACAAAAAACTTCAATTTTGCAAAGTTTTTGGAATTTCTTATTGTGTTGACAGAAAATTAAGATCATTTAAACGTTATATAGTGCCCTTTTATAAATTTATAAAATTTTCAACCTGATATCCCAATTCGTGTGGACGTGATGAGTTGTTGCAAAATAAATATCGATAAGGTAGGAAACGGATAAGTAGTACATGGCCGTAATGTGAAGCAACTAGCATGCGTGAAAAGATTTACAAATTTAGGGATTGAATTTATATTTTGAAATGCATAAGTTTCGTTTCAAACCTTTCTGTGAGTTGCATCTTATCTTCCATGTGAATTTATACTGTTTATGCTCTTGTGGTTGACAAGGTTTGTCATAACAAGTGACTACCAGCTATATCACATATCAGAGGGGGGTCTTCGAAGGAGACTCTCTAAGTCCGATACTTTTCTGCATCTCCCTCTTGCCTCTATCTATTTTCATCCGAGGTAAAAGCTCTAGATACCTATGTGGCCTGCCGAACAGAAGAGAATATAAGGTCAACCACCTAGTCTACATGGACGACCTTAAACTCTTTGCTTCCTCGAAAGAGGATCTTAACATCCTTGTGGAGGTGGTTCATATGTACTCTGAAGCGATTGGCATGAGCTTTAGACTGGACTAGTGTGACTGCGTCCACCTACATCAAGGACGACTAGAAACTACACCATCGCGTGACGATCGAAATTCTCAGAAAAATTCGGGCTTCCGAATTATCTGGAAAGAATAAGATCCAGGTGATCAATATGCTGGCCATTCCTATACTGCTCTACACATTTGGCGCAGTAAAATGGAACGTCGATGAGTTGAAGCAACTTGTCCGAAGCACACGAAGGTGATGACAATCCATCGAAGTCATCATCCTAGATCTTCCGTACCTCGAATATACCTACCTCGAGATACGTAAAGGGAGTAGAGGCTTGCTAAGCTTGGAGTGTCTTCATCAACGAACGGTTCTGGCTACAGCCTGCCCAGTTCTAAATAGTGCAGATTATCTTATTTTACTCGCACATCAACATGACGTCGTCAATATTGCGGCGTTTCTATACCGTGCCGCAGATAGGACCACGGAGGAGCTTGGCCTCCCATTTGATTCCAGCGATACTACACATGGCCTAGCATCACTAACACCTTCGATGCTCAAAAGTCGTGAACAGGAATCAGAACATACGCTTCTACTTAGAGAACATGCTGACAAGCCCCTACATGGTAAATTCTATGGCATCATACGTAGAGAAGAGCTCTCGGTAGGTCTGTCCAACATGTTTCTCAAGTCTGCTGTATTGAGATCAGAGACTCAGGGATTTCTTTTTGCCTGTCCAGACGGCATTATCGACACCTTAGTTTACCGCGAGCGCATAATGAATATAAATGTAGGCGACACTAACTGCCGAGCGTATAAGCAAGAGCCAGAAACACTCGGACGGAGAATGATCAGTGTAAGATCTACTGGAATTTCTCATTCTCCACCACTCAACGTATCAGTGCTACGAAGCCTGATATTGTTCTCAAAGATCTGGAGACCGACATAATTTACGTAATTGAATTCTCGGCAGCAGCCGATGGTAATATCACGGCAAAAGCGAAAGAAAAACGGGCGAAATATGAAGTACTTCTTTTCGAGCTAAGCAAGCTGTACCAAGGCTACAAGGTCCATCTTATAGTTCTCATAATCGACTGTCTTGGAGGTATGAAAGCTTCATTTCTTAGCCAACTCAACAAGATTCCGGCTTGCCAGAGTCAGGCTCAGTCCATCGCGAACCGGATGCAAAAGGATCTTCTTCTGGCATCACTTCATCTGGCCCGTCCGCACTGTTCCTCATAATATTCTACAAAGATTGGTAGCTCTTCAAAAGTATATAGAGGTAAAACTTCATCTCCAAGTGTCCCGTCTGTCGCGTAAGGTCATCCGCGGCTAGAGAACTGACTCCAAGGAACAGCGTTGAACGGTGTTCTCTCGCGTCAATTTTCCGCTCTTGGTTACCTTCTAGGACAGAAGGAGCAGATGTGGATGACGTAAACGTTCCAGTTGCATCGGGATTAATGGCTTTGAGGAACCATAAACGTAGCTTCCGAAGCCTACAAGTTTTCACATAAGAATAAAAATATCCGCCGATCTTCTATACTATTCCTCATTGGAAGACTCCTCCGTTTCTAGCTGTATCCTTCGTTTTTTTTCTTCTGCAGCTTTTGTCTTGTTTCTGCAATGCAAAATGAATGTTTTAATCATTGCAAGAAATTATCCATTATTATTATCACAAAAATTTCATTATACTTACTACATACTACTTTATGCATGCGTAGATTTTTCAAGGCAGGCTTTTTGTCACCTCTTCCTTAAAAAATGTATTTCATTCCAGCTTTATAAGCGAGAAGATGGTCCATACACTTCTTTACGGTCATGCTGAGTGTGGAATATTGTCGCAATTCCTTGAATGCTGCTCTCTAAAGAAAAACATATCATTTTTTTGTATAAAAATAAGTTAATGATTATACCCAGCGGTGAACTCGACGCCGGGCGGGACCTGCCGCCGCCAGGCTACTTTTTTTAAAGGCCTGATAGCGCCAAGACACTTTCTTGTCACATGGAAAATTTTTCCAGTTAACAAAATAGTTCAATTTTTCAAAAAATTAGATTT
>CAKNWT010101393.1:387-16365 GCA_932066315.1 Andricus coriarius | reverse complement strand
TGTTTTCATCCCCTTTCCGTCATCACAAGAATTTTAATAACAAACAGAGTAGTAGTGTAAGGAGATTCCACTCCATTCCATAACTCTATCAGTCTTTTCGGAAAATGTTCACCAGTGACTCTTCACGAATATATGACATGTCGGAAAATCGATGCAACCAGCGTTGTATTCATACCAGAGGCCACAAACAAGGCCATGGCGGCAAAGTTTTAGGGCCGACACGGCGCGGCGGATTGTAATTTTTATTATTATTACAAAACACGTCTGTTTTCACTTGTATTGTTTCTTTTTCCCTTGTTAGCTCTGCAGTCGAAAAAACTTGTAATGAAAATTGAAAAAGGGTCCAGAGTTGCTGGTACTGCATGAACTTAAATTTCTCCCAAAACGTGGGATACGTTTGTCCTAACGCCAGTTTCGAATAGGAATTTATTCGGAAATATTCCTAAGTCTATATTCAATTCCATCCAAACCCACATTTCAATGCTTTTCAATCTTTGTAAATCCACGTGATCAATCTGAATGAATCCGAGCTCGGATAAATCAGCAAAATAGAATTATGCATACATTTTTTTAATTAAATTTCAAAACTATTGAATCATGTTGAATTTTGTGAGAATTCTATCGTCTTTCAGGTAAGATTTAAAAATCGTTGTAAGAATAATTAAAAAATTGTGACGTTTAAAAACTCCACGTATCTATGGACTTAAAAATATTCGACAAAATTGCACTGTATACAATGCAGGAGGATGAGAAGTTAAAAATTTGAAATTACTTTTATTTCTAAAAACGCTACTTCTAAAAACGCTACTAAGATCTATCGAAGCACTGTATCGATTAAAAAATGGCATCCCTACACCATGGTGATTAAAATAATAAAATGTTTAAGATGTAAATTCTAACCATTTAATCTGTTTTAAAAAGCAAAACAATAACAAAAAATGACAAAAAAGGTAATGAGTTTTAGGATAGGTTGAATGCTGCGCTGCGCACATGAATGCTACTCGCAAAACTGCGTTTATTTTTATCATTAATGTATATTATTTATTATAAATAAGTTAGAAACATTGATTTCATCGTGGATTTTGTAGGTGTTTACATTTTTACACACAGAAAGAATACCCAACATATTACGCTTTCAGAAAACTGTATACTTTTGACAAGAAATGATTTACAAATCAAGTGTAGCCACAAATTTGCGTTTACATTCGCTCGTTTCCGCATCAGGCATTGCGACGCCCCAGCGTCTTACCGCTGTGCCACGTTAAAATTTTGTTACAATACACTCGCACGCGATACCCGAACAAATCAAATCACAAGTGTCAAATGTAGAATCTCATTCTTGCTCGCTTATTCTCACTCACTGTTTAAATCCTCGCATTATATTTTTCTTTTGCTCCGTCACTCTACACACGCATACACACGCACACAAAACACATACTCTTTTCTCTTCCGGGTAACTGCATTCGAAATTCGCACTTGCTCCCTCACCCTGGATAAACATACACACACGCGTTCTTAAAACCAAGCAGTATTATTATTATTCAATATTATTTGTTGTTATCTCTTATTATTATACTTTATCCAATGCATTTATATATTTTGTATTTTTCCATATAAACTCAGTGATTCAACCAAGGTAAGTATGACGTTTGCTGCCCGGTGTGCGTGTGGCGTTGGCAGCTCCACCTGGAGTACGACAATTCGATACCTCCATGTTATCGTCTAAGACGACCACACTGGGGTTGATCGTGAAAGCTAAGCACTCTGCTTTTGTTTGAGTTGGCCCCTCGTTTCAGTACGGATACGCGGCAAATAGCAGACAGGTTTAGTAATCAATACTCTGGTCTTTTAGTATATTATTTAGAATTATGTTTAACTTACATTGGATGCCTTTGAAATCCTTGGAGTTCTCTGAATTCCTTCAGTTACCTTAACTCCTTGAATTCTCAGGATTACTAAAGGAGAAGCCAGCTGAAAAAGCAGAGTATTTAGTTTATACGACCAACACCAGAGTTGTCGTTTTAGACCCACACTCCGAGAGAGTTTCTTTTAACATGGAGATATCGAATTAACTTAATTCATTAATTACAATGGTGAAATTGAATTAATTTTTTCTATCGAGACTCGTACTCCAGAAACTTTGCTGTTTACGAATAACGCCTAAGAATTCGACATGCGAGTGTTCTCGAGGTTCGTGGTCAAGCCGAATTCACCACCTCCGTGTCATCGTTAGTACGTGGAAACGAGAAGAAAGGCAATGCAAACGGCGAACTCTTAAACCTTAAACAAAAACACTGGCACTGGGCAGCGCGCTGGCCAGCATGAGCGAGCGCAGGCAGTGAGCAGTTCATACATACGTACACTGTAAGGTGGATACAAAGCGAGCCAGCAACAAGAATGACAATTTTTAATTCCTGTGGCTCGCTACGCAATGCTCTGTGCCGATAGGCGAGGGCTACATCGACAGAGTAACGGATACGACGTCGACTAGTTCTCGTCGCTTCGCAGACCAATCTCCAAATCTAATAAATTTCCATAGCTGATCGACGATTGTGAATTTGAAATCATTCCAACAGTTTCTAATCGCCCTGTTTTGGAATACTCATTGTAATATATAACTGTCTCTAGTACAAAACTAGTTTCAATAAAAAAATAATTGCAATAAAAAACTAGATGTAATAAAACTCCTCTCTCTGTTGGCACTACTCATTGGATTGGATTGTTTAATGCAGTATAAAATGGCTAAACTAATCACTGAAACTCTAAATAAACATGTCTTTGATTCTTATTCACACTAGTTTTCGTTTCAATTCCTGTCTTGTTCAATTCCAACAGTTATTGGTAAATGCTTCCATCGTCAAAAAAGGATCAATCAAAGGGCAAGCAAAGAAATCGCTAGAACAAAAATAAAAATTCATTCCTACATTTTTAGGAAAACGATCAGTAACAATAATAAAAATAAAGTTTTCGATTTCATTTGATAGGTATTTCTAGAAAAAAGACGCGGAACTTTTTGCAGCCGAGTGCAAAATTATAATATTCCGAGGCCTGGATGTAAGTACTAAAAATAAAAACTGTCTTTAAAGTGAGACACACATTATTGCTTGAAGCGGTCACAAAAAGCACAGTTCCTAGCTTAAAGAGAATGCAAAAAAGGAATGAAAAACTTCTTTTCGAAGCCTCTAGTTTTTCCCACTGAATAACTCAAAAATACGTTTTGATTGTCTTATAAAGAAAAATCATTTGGGCTGGAAAATTATCCCAATTTGATAAATATCAGTTAACGCGAGAAAAAAAGGATTTCAAATTCACACTCGCACTTTCTGAAATTGACCACAAAGCGACGCGTTACGAAGAAGAAAAACAGAGTCGAAATCTTTTGATTTTCACAATTTTGTCACGCCTTGCAGACTCGTCTTCTCTGGGACGTAAGGTGCTCCAAGAATCTCATAACTAGTATCACATTGCAAAGAAAAATCGATTAGTTCAGTATTTAATCAGTCTACCTCCTCCGCGCTTCTTTCCTCCCAGCCAGTGGGCGACTCGGTTCTTTGAAACTGAAAGAATCTTAGATAAAATTGACGGAATCGCGATCGCACTAACCTGGCGAATAATTTTCTCCGAGAAGACTCAAAACTAGGGAAGCCTTGAAAGAATTAAGAGTATTTTGCTGCGAAATTCCTGTTGAAAATTCGAAATCTCGTAGAAAAAAACTAGCAATTCGAAGTTGTGGAGAAGAGAAATTTTGGAAAGTTCACTGTTAATCCGAAACCTCCATGTCGAAAAAAAACTCTCACGGAGTGGTTAGTTTACACGACCACGCTGGCGTTGGTCGTCTAAACTAACCAGTCTACTTTTTGAGTTGGCCCCTCGTTTTAGTACACCTACGCGGTAAACAGCCGATAGGTTTAGCAATTAATATTCTCGTTTAATATATAATTTAGAATTATTTTTAATTCACTTGAATTCTGTTGATTTCTATAAAAAACTAAGCCTATCTGTTGTTTGATTTAGCATTTAGCGCCGCGTAATCGTATAAAAACGACGAGCCAACTCAAAAAGCAGGGTGGTCAGTTTAGACCAGGCCTGTACAGCAAGGGAAATTAACTCAAAGTCCATATGGAACATTTCCACCGCCGCTTCTCTCTGCTCACTCGGGAGAGCTCGTAAAGTAGAATGGAGGTGGAAAACTCACATCTGCAATTTGAGTAGATTTTACCACAATTCCTGGAATTTCTTCTCGCTGGATAGGCCTGGTTTGGACGACCAGCGGCAGAGTGGTCGTCTAAACTAACCACTCCGAGAAAGATTACTTTAACATGAAGGTATCGAACTGAGAAGAATAATTCGACAGGCTTTTTACAGAACACGAGTTTCGAATTTCCTCTCTCTAAGTGACAAGGTATTGCCCCGAAATGGACTGGATCGCTTGGTTTTGTAATCGCAACACTGATAAAAATGATGATGATGATGGTGTTGATAATAATAAGAATAATAATAATAATAATAAGCCCCCAGGATAGCGTTTGAAGCCCTCGCGCTCCGAGCACCGGCTTCGGAGGAGAGAGAGGCAGGGAAGCCTGCTTACTCCCGCCTCCCAATTACCTAAAACTACACCAAACGAATGCCGTTTCCTAATAGCGAATTCGGTTATCCTGCACTGATGCTGCACCAGTTCAGGATAACCGAATTTGCTATAATATTTCGTAATGTAAAGACGGGGATGAGGAGAGTTTCCTGTTTTGTTTTGTATTGCTTGGCCGACGTACTTCTTCGACGCTATTCTAGGTTTCATTTTATATATTATATGTAACAATATTTATACGATGAATCGTGAATTTGAGTCACATGCAGAAAAAACTCTTAGTCCTTTCTGGCACAGATAAAAAAACACTTTGGCTTTTTGCATCTAACAAAGGACTGCAATAAAAACACCACACTATTAAATGGCACTAGAATTGCTCTCACTTGTGTCTCAGACTACTCGTGATTAAAAAGCTTTTGTTCACCCTTCTGTTTCTCTCTAAATGTTCTTTTCGTTGAGATCGTTCATCTCGAAACACACATTTGGACAGACATGGCACGGCGTGGCTGCGCTGTGCTTTTTCGTAAGTTTACTTGTTGTTCGTGATTTATTATTTTTATCGTTATATAAAAATCAGGCGATTTCACAGTCAGCCGAGCTCGATCGACTAAGCTAAGCTATAAAAAGGTAACAAATTCAACAAATAGAGTATGAAACTAAATCAGTTTGTTGGTATCGACAGTGAAAAGGTTTTAGGAAAGAACGTATAACGTTCAGATTTAGGTCCTTGTTTCTTTTTGTCGCTGGAATTCCCATCGCACATATCTATCTACCTAAAGTTGGTGCACTCGTGCTGAGACGACTTAATTCGCCGTCTACGATCAACACGAGCAATATTTGTTTCCTGCGCGCTTCCCTTCCCGTCCCTCGTACTTTGTTTCTTCGTTCTCACTTTTCAGCTCTTTTAACAAAGTTCGAGCTTGGTGCTGATTGATGATTGCTGAAGCTCTGGTCTCAGGCTCACAGGAACAGTCGAATCCATTTCGAATTCTTGTTGTAAATCTCTAAACCAAGTTGTATTCCTTCAAATTTGATTGCAGGATAGTGTCCTTCACCGCCGCAAATACGAACCTGATGTTTTCCGTATCTGCCGAAACACAAGTCAAATATTATGCCAGTTCCCTCTGCTTCATTAAACTATCATCATGATTTAAGAAACTTTTATTTCTTTACTTTCTTTACTTAAGTTAAGGCATTATGGGCACAAAAAATAGGCCTCGGTAAAAAGAGTCAAAATATTCTTAACAAATGTTCAATATTATTCCTGGTGGTCTCCTTCAAACGGGAAAAGATTATTTTCCATGAACAAAACTTGAAATAGAAGAAAATGGTTCATTCAAGGGATTGTGTTCTCTATCAAACTTTTTTTTCTTATCTCCTCTTATCAAATTAAAAAAATGATACGATTTTAATGAATGATAGCTTATTTTATCGCGAAAAATATTCTATACAAATTGACATCATTCAATGTTAAATAATGAATACATTATTATCAAATATAGTTATTTGTTTATACCAGTTTTTTTACGGTATTCAACTTTTGTTCATGACAAATAATCTTGTGATGTTGTATGTTTAGTCTCGACCTTTTTAGTATTAAGTAGTGAAGCACAAGTCACGGAACTGAAATCGTAAAATAAATAAAATGAAATGATCTTCTCTCGATTAAACCAGACCATCAGCAATAATATGATTGCATATTCTAAAATCATAATTAGACATTTTTTCCTAGTTCTGTTTTTTCTTGTCCATAATACCTTAAAATCATCGTTATTGACATTTTTTTCGAGGGATACATGAATTTCCAAATCAGATTTAAACTGTACAATTTAAACCTGTGCAAATCAATTCTAAATTATCAATTTATCATTGTCTTAACTTTAAATAGTGTATTTTCGAACGAATCTACAAAATATCGAATTTTAAACGCTTCCAGTTATAAACCATTAAATTTGCAATGCTTTAAACAGGAAATTATTTTTTTTACACTTAGAATGACAAATGCATTTTTTTCCTTCAAATTCTTCAACTTTCAGTGCGTCAATTTGACGTTATACAATTTCCAAAGTTTCAATTGTCGACATTTTGTAATTTTACATGCTTTGGATTGAAAATATCATTCATTTGTAATGGTTTGAATTGTACTTGTAACTAGTAAAAACAAGTTATTTTTATTTTTCATTATCTTCAAATAATTTGTATCAGATGTCTGTAACAAACGCTTTTGTTTTAATATTGCAATTTATCGACATTGTAAAAATGATGGACACATGAGAAGAATAAAGTTAATCTGAGAAACTTTCCAATAAATTCAACTTACCATATTTTTACGTCTCAGATGATAAAACATACATGCAATTTACCTTTTCTCCTTCATGCAACATTTTTCTCCAGAGAAGATACAATAAATAGTCCCGCATGCATTCCCGTAAAAGTCGTAAAGCAAGTTAATATTAAAAAACAATTTTGAATAGAGGTTTTTGTTAAAAGCAAAATATAGTTTTCACTTAACAAACAAAAATGTTGAAAGACTCTTAAAAGTTAAAAGAAAATAATGTTAGTATCATCTCTTGCAACATGCAATATAAAGAAAATTGCTTAAAAAAGAAGATTCAAACTTAAAATTAAATTAATTTGTAGAAGGTGATTTCAAAACTACAATCAATAAAACCTCAAATGACGTTTTCCCAAAAAAATTTATTCAAATTTAGACGGATAATGAAAACCACTTAGTGGGCGAGTGATTAATTAATCCAGAACAATTTCCACACGAGAACGATCATAGCATCAAGAACAACTGCTCGATAGACGTTTTGTGCAAAAAATAATGTTATATTCAATTTCCTTAGAACTTATAAGTCTGATCTTAAAATACATTTATTTTACAAATATTTTCAAGATAGTATCGTTGCAACGTGAATCCATGGCACTTGAGATAAGAACTTATTTTTCGTAGTGAATTCAATGCATTTGAATGAGAATTCGAAAGATTCAAATATAAAACAAGATTTCTCATTATAGGTGACGAAGGTAGTTTCTTTCCCCTTAAGTGTGGATACCGGTAGTTTTAAAATGTCGACAGTCACGACAAAATCTCGAGCAAATCGAGCAAGCCTTCACATTTAAGCAAGATTGAATTCTTTTAGTGCAGTTTGCATTATCGTGTCCTTTACGGCGCAGAACACAAGCTTAATATTCTCCGTGTCTGTTTTTCGGTCCCGTGTATGCAGCATGCAAAATAATGTATGAACCAAACGGTTAAAAAATTTATTTACTGTAGTAGAAAAATCGATTCAACCATTAGACATGTCCAGTCTCGTTTATTTGAAATTCAAAAACATGCAAAAACCTCTTTGTATATCTTACTTCAAATTCATTTCTCGACAGTAAACTACTCGAATTTTTAGCGTACAAGAGATTTCAAAAGCTTTTAAGTGACTTCAAAGAATATCTTATGATTTCAAGAATTTTAAGAAGGCTTCAAAGAGTGAAACGATTTCAAGGATTTTCATAAGATCTAAGTGATTTCAAAGATTACAAGATATTTTTTAATATTTTAAAGAACTTTCAATAAATGTCACAATATTTAAGAGAGTTTCATAGGATTTCGAAGTATTGTTAGGGATTTACAAAAATTGTATGTGATATCAAAAAATTGTTTAGGCTTTCAAAGGATTTTATAGGATTTAAAAGGTTTTATGTAATATCTATAACGGGATTGTAAATGATTCCAAAACATTTCAACGGCTTTTAAGTGTTTTCTAGGGATTTCAAGGGATTCCAAAGAATTTCCAAGAATATCAACGGATTTCAAATAATTTTCTCGGGAATTCAAGGGATTTTAAGGTATTTCACGTAATTCTGTCAGCCTTCATGGATCTTTACGGATGTTACGAATTTTACAAGATGTTTTAGGGAATTTAAAAATATTTCAAGCCATTTTTAACAACTTCCTGGGAACTTTACGGATTTTATTATATCAAATCAAAAGATTTCAAGGGATTCCAAAGATTTTCAAAGATTTTAAGTATTTTCGAGGGATTCCACAGGATTTTTAGAATATCAACACATTTCAAGGAATTCTGTGGCACTTCAAATAATTTCACGGAATTTCAGAAAATTTCAACGATTTTTTCAAGTGATTCCAAGGTGCTTTATCATCAAATTTAATGAAATTTCACGGGATATCAAAGATTTCAAGGGATTGTAAGGGATTCCAAAATATTTCCACAGCTTTGAAGTGTTATCTAGCAATTTTAAAGTATTTGAAAGAATATCAACGAATTTCAAAGAATTCTCACGGGATTCCAGAAGATTTTAAAGTATTTCACATAATTTTATCAGCCTTCATTGAATTATACAACATATTTTAAGGAATTTAAAAATATTTCAAGGGATTTTAAACAATTTCCTGGGAACTAAAGGGATTTTATGAGATATCAAATCAAAATCTTTCAAGGGAATGCAAAAGATTTTCACGAATTTGAAGACTTTCCGTAGGATTCCAAAGGAATGTTGTGGGATTTCAAAAAATTTCAGAGAATTCCAAAGATGCTAAAAGTTTTGAAGGGATTCCAAGGAGTTTTATCATCATATTTCATGGGTTTCTACGAGATATCAGAAGATTAAAAGGAATTTCAACGGATATTTATTGGGATCCGCCTAATGTCAATTCAGCCAAAATATGAACTCGTGAAACCAGGTAAATTTTTCAGATGCATTTAATTTGTATTAAAAATAATTTTACCATTATTTTTCACAGTTAAAACAATAAAAGAGTAACAAAAATAATTATTTATCGCAAAACAAGTGTTACGCATAAAATGTTGATCGTATACAGTGAAAAAACACGTTTTCTAATAAATCTCTTTGTAAAAAAAAACTCAAAAACAATTTTAATTAATTTACATACAAAATATTCAGTATTTAAACAAGTATAACCTAAAAGTTAGTTGAAAGTGAAAAGTGAAAAAACACGTTTTATTTTAAAACTGTTTTTGTCAACAAAAAAAAAAAAAATTATTTTACTATGTTATGTAAGTTACAATACATCAAAGCCTTATTTAACATACCTTAAAATAAAAATAAACTCAAAATAATTTTTTCTTAATTTACACATGAACTACTCAATATCTAAAAAAGTATATCCTAAAAGTTAGGTTAGAATTCCTATTTCAATTTAGATGATTCAGATCTTCTATAACTTATATTTTTATATTTTTAATAACATTTTTCGCTATATGCATTAGTTAAAGTTCAATAAAGCATATAATGTGATGAAACTTATAAAACATAGTAAAATAATTGTTTTCTTGACGACCTTGGCAAAAACAGTTTTAATAGGAATTTTTGAACCTTCAAGCCAAAAGACGACTTTTATGTACAAAAACTCAATTTTAGGTACAAAAATTCAATTTTCAACCAGAAGATATGAATTCTAAGAAAAAAATGAATTTTCAGCAAAATAGTTAACTTTTCAACCAAAGAGATAAACCTTCATTCCAATAGTTAAACTTTCAAAAGAGATGATTTTCCAGCTAAAAATATGAACCTTCAAAAAAAAAAAAAAAAAACGATTTCTCAAAAAAGTGGTTTAATCAAAATTTCAAACAAAATAGTTGAATCCTCAAACAAAGAAATAGATTTTCAAACTAACAGTTGCATTTTTATCAAAGAAAAATTCAATTTTTACTAAAACAGATGAATTTTTAAATCAGGAAGGCAAATTTAAAAAAATTGTTGAATTTTTATTCAAACAAGATTTCAGTTTGACTTTAGAACATCAAAATATCAATCTTAAACAAGAAGTAAATTTTCTACAAAAATACTTGAATTTTTAACTGAAAAAGACGAATTTTAAACCAAATAGTTGCATTTTTATCCAAGAAAGATGAAACTTCTACTAAAGTTTTTAAATCAGCAAGACAATATTTCAAAAAAATAGTAGAATGTTCATTAAACAAAAAATCAGTTTGACTTTTCAACCCCAAAATATGAATTTTAAACAAAAAGTACATTTTCTAGGAAATAGTTAAATTTTCAACCAAAAAGGATAACTTTTTAACGAAATTGTTGAATTTTCAAACAAATAATAAAATGTATAACTAAAAAGATAATCTTCAGAAGGTGGTTAACGCACAACTTTATTTTAAAAATTCCCTAATTTTGCCCTGACCAATTTTTCATTTTCCGTGACGACTAATATTCAAAGACCAGAATCCTAAACTTGTAAAATTTGTAACCAAGAAGATTTTATGAACAGAATAAAACAATTTCAAATTACAATTGAAAAATGTCAAATTTATTCCTCTTGACAGTTATTTAAAGTTATAGAAATTCCCTGACTTTCGCAATATTTTTTTTGTAATCCCTGACTTTATCCTGACCAATAAAATTCCCTGACTTTTAAAAAAATGGTTGTTAGCTAGGTTTGTTTCTCACTCAGTAGGTTTCTTTGGCGGGTAAAGGTAAATTCATATTAACTTTCTGTATAATTACTGCGAGTTATTTGTTTCATTTGCGAATTTCCGAAAATTACGTACATGATTGTAGGACCTCCCCTGCCGTAACAAATCGTAACAAAATCTCTGGACCCCTCCCACCCCCCTTGAGCTGTTACGTAATTTAAGTACGGTCCCTTACTTACATGACATAGTAAAATACATATTTGTTTTCTTGCCAAAAACAGTTTTAGCAGGAAACGTGTTTTTCTCTGAACACGATGAAAATTGTGCTTTTAAACTTAGTTTCCGATAAAGTTTTTTGTATTCACTTATTGTTTTAAATCATGAAAAACAGTAGAAACATTGTTTTAAGCACAAATTAAAATGCATCTTAAATATCCTACCTGGTTACACCAGCTCGCGACACTAGCGTACCCAAGATGTCAGATACCAATTAGGTATTTTCACTTCAACCACCAGCTAACTTCACTTCGTTGAGTGCTGAGGGGGAAAACAATGGACCAAATGCATGGGACAAAACTTTATTTTTGTAATTTTTTCGTAATGAATCATAAATATTATCATTTTATTATTTCATAGAATAATTCTTAAAAAATAAAAATTGTATTAGTTTTTACGAAGATATTAGCGAAATAGGGCAAAAATGGTGAGAACCCCATGCATTTGGTCCATTCTTGTCCCCTCAGCACTCAACGGAGTGAAGTTAGCTGGCGGTTGAAGTGAAAATACCTAATAGATTTTTACGGACTTACTGAAATTTAATAAGACTTGATAATGTCATAGGATTTCAGAGGCTTTCAAAGATTTTTAAGGGGTTTCAAAACATTTCAAACTATTTCAAAGAATTTCCTAAGATTTCAGAAAAAGCAAAATATTTCGGCGGATTTTAAAAGAAATTAAAACGATTTTAATGGATTTCAAAGATTTCTAAAGATTTTACGGGTTTCATGGGAGCTGTAAATCAGATTTCATGAACGATTAACCCCTCGTGATTCTCAAATTGAAGAATCTGGAAAACCTGGAAACCGTGGGATTATCTCTCAGGAAATTTCATAGTTAGATTGAATCGATTTTCCTGTGAAACTTATATTTATACAAACTTATATTAGTAAAACACAAGTTAATAAAAAATAGTTCATGCAGGAAGGCTACATTTGTATTAAAAGCATTAAAAGCAGAGATGATCGTGCAAAGCTGCGGTACAATGTAATCTAGCAAGGAACCTACCTGTGGCGCATGTGAAGTGGGAATAAATAATCTTTTCGCTATCTGGATTTAAGTCGACAAACATCCTCAGTATGAATTCTCTAGCTGCTGTAGCGTCTCTTTGCGGGCCTGGTAAATACACAACAAGCATACAGGGTGGTAGCAAAATCGCTATGATTTTATAAAAGGTTATTAGTTCACGCCTCTTTCTTGAAAGTCGAGGTGAAAATTTATATCACAGTTCAAACCTGACTCTTTAAAAGAAGGTGTCTTGAACTTTTATGGACTGTTAATACTTGGACTAATCCTGCAATCAAAACACCTACAAAGGTCGACACTAAAGTATTGTCAAGGTATCGGAAAAGGGGCAGGAGGGGTTTTTTAGTCATACTGGAATTATGGCGTAATTTTAGCCAATCCAATATGCCTTTCAAGGGCAAATTATCGTATTATGACTAGCGCAAATAAGTGGAAGCCTTTTCAAAGCACAGTTAACAAGCTAGACGTCTTGCATAATGCCAGGATATCATTTAAAAAATATACTTCGATAACGTAACCAAAATGAGAATGACATCAAATCATTTTTGATGGATGATGGAAGGAGAAGAGCATTACTGATCTTGGGATATGAGTTTTACTTCGGCCGCAAACTTAAGGAATAGAGAACATGCATGAATTTGTAAATTTTTATATTGAAATTCCGAGGATATGAGAATTTTGTGAGAAAAGTAAAACACTATTTGATTTTTAAACACATCTCGTTTGGCAAGTAAAATTATAATATTTCTTATTTTTATATTTGTAATTAAAAAGACGTAATAATATGTTTTCTGTCCATTACAGAAAAAAATGTTTGGTAATTCCTGGCATCTGCATGTTCTCTACTTTTACACGCAATATTAGGTTCTAGCTCTACAAATTGAGAATTTGCGAAAACTTTCAATTTTTTTCCATTTAGAATATTAATATAAATATTATTAATTATTCTTAACTAAAAGATTGAAGAGGTTACAGGGTGGCCTTGTTAACCAAAGAAAAAAATTCTCGGTCATTTTCCGATTTTTTTTCGATTCGCAAACATTTTCACGGTCAATGAAGTTAAAAAATTTAAAACTCTTAAAACTACAAAAATTTTAATTTGAAGTAATAAAATTAAACTGCAAATTAAAGCACTCACAGTGGAACTCTTGAATTTCAAACTTTTAAAAAGAAAGTTTTAACATTTTTTTATTCAACATTTTTTTTAAACGCTTAATAATTTATACGTATATAACGGAAGCTTTTAATACTTTTCAATCCAAATTTTTTAATTAAATGCAGATAAAGTGAGAAATGTATAATTTTTAATTTTATAAATTGTAAAGTTCAACGATTCAGATTCAGTTAAAAAATATAAATCCACGCTATAATTTGCAATGCTCTAAATTGAAGAATGAATCAATAAATTGATTAATTAAACAATCAAAATTTTTTAAACTCAACAGTTTTTAAATTAGAAGTTAACTTATTGTTATAATCATATGTAGTTTCAAATTATTAATTGTTCACTTGTTATGTACACATAAAAACTTGTTTTTGTTCTGAAATACTTGTAAACTATCTCTTAACATTATTTTTCAAAACTGAAAATAATTTCAATATTTCCCAGAGTTCTAAAGAAAAATTTTTACTACCTTCAACCGTTTTAAAATCCGTAAAAAACTTCAAAATCTACATTTTGTTATACATTTATTGAAATCTTCCAATTTTAAATATTTTTTTCAATACTTCTACATATCTTTATTATTCGACTTTTTCCTAAAAAAAATTATGCAAAAGTAAAAAAATTGCCTTAAACTCTTCCAGATTCTTTTCTGTCAATTTTGGAAATCTTTTTAAATATTTTAAAATATTCTCTTAAAATTAATTTTTCAAGAAAAAAAATCATTTTCAATTTTTCTAGGAATCCTAAAAAACCTTTTTTATTTTTATGACACCTTTTACAGTTCTTAAAAAGCTTCTCAATATTTTGCTCGAAATCTAAAAAATCGACACTTTGTCTTAAATTATTTGAAACTATTTTAAGTTTTAAATTAATTTTTAATCTTTTCAAGACTTTTAAATATTTCTTACAATTAAACTAATCGAACTATTTCTAAATTAATAAGTGTTCAATTGTTATGTATACATCACAATTCAACAATTACACTCACAAATTAAATTTTGTTCTAACAGAACAATTACAATTGTAACAAGTTTAAATTTAGCTCTCTGAAAATTTCAACGATTCACAAGCCTTTCCATTTCAAACAAAACTTCATTTTCAAATAATTTCAAATCTTCAATTTCAGTTTCAAATCGTTTACTTTTGAACATTTGATTTATAATTGCTGGTTTTAAATGAAGAGGCAAATATTGATAAATGTTAAATAAATATTCTTTTTCTTAATTACATTTTTTTAATTAAATGGGATAAAAATATAATATTTTAGACAGAAACAATATTTGAATATAATTTGAAATTTAATAAAAGCATTTAATTATGAATCTATTAATTTAAAGTTACTTAAACATTGAAAATATTTTATAAAGTATCAAGCGGACGTTTACATATGTTGAACTAATAAGGCATTCGAATTTAAATATTTGAATTTTCAATACAGGTGTGCAGTCGTTTATTCGAATTTTCAATACAAATTTAGACACGCTTGGAACATTGGATTTTACGAAATAGAAAAAAACCTAACTTTACATCAAACCGGCTTGATTTCTGTAGATTATTAAAATTTAAAAAATGAAAATCACTCCTTTTTTCTGGTAAAAAAATTAATCCAAAGGTCAAGTCGAATGTTTGATGTAAAGTTAGATTTTTTTCTAGCTCGAAAAATCAAATGTTTCAAGCGTGTTTAAGATTGTATTAAAAATTCAAATAAACCACTGCACACCTCTGAGTTTTAACTTCAAATCTGTAAATTCATTCATTTTGAATGGATTTAGGACTCAAAACTGCATTTTAAAATTCTTTAAATTAAAAATGTACGCTTAAAAATAAAGATCTACAATGGAAAAATTGTAAAGTAAAAGATTTGAGAAATACGCATTGTAAACTCAATATCATAATGGAAAAAGTTAACAACTGAACGTAACATTTAAAAAAAAGTTGAAATCGGACTTAGTTTAAATTCGTAAACAATTTCTCAAAAAAGAGAAAAATATTATTTGAGATGCATTATATAATCATGTGATATACAAATTTTGAGATTTCAAGTGATTGGATCGATTTTTATTGTAAAAATTTATAAAAATGCCGGCAAATAAATTAATTCACTGTCATTTACCGGTTGTTGCCAGTCTCTCAAATTCCCAGTCATAAATTAAAGTGAATCATCTTTTCTTTTCTTTTAGAATAAATCTAAAAAAAAATTATCTTTTTTTTGCACAATAGGAAACTACGATGAAAAAAAGGGGTGTTCGAATTAGAATCCAGAAAGTTTTAAAGCGTAAACTTGAAAGTGATAAATCAGAATCCAACTTTTAAAAATACCAAATCAACATACTTTCAAATATTTATGTTACTTTAGTTTTAATTTTCAAACACTCAAATAATAAAAATTACTTTTCTGCGCTAAAGTTGGTCTAATAATATTGACCAGCAAGCAGGCATAAAATGTTTTTAAATTAAATTATTTTATTTGTAAAGAAAGGAAGTTTCTGAATTTAAGTTTTCAAAGATGACCGAATAAA
>CAKNWT010101372.1:356-14864 GCA_932066315.1 Andricus coriarius | reverse complement strand
CCCAGATATGAATTTGTCAAAAAATAATCTTCTTCAGAATTTAATAGTGTAAATAGAGTCTCTCATTTTTTGCTCGCTCAAAAATACCAACAACAATTTTTGTGTTCCAACCGTTCCACTTGTAAAGCAACCCTTTGACACCAGGCAGACATGACTTTGTCGAAAAATAATCTTTTTCAGAATTTTACAGTGTAAATAGAGTCTCTGATTTTTGGGCTACTTAAAAATACGAACAGAAATATTTGGGCTCCAACCCTTACACTGGAAAAGCAACCCCTTATAATCACGCAAATATGACTCTGTCAAAAAATAATCTTTTTCAGAATTTAACAGTGTAAAGAATTTGTCTTACATTTGAGCTCTTCAAAAATACCAACATTGATTTTTGGGCTCCAACCCTTACACTTTACAAGCAACCCCTTGACACCACGCAGATATGAGTTTGTCAAAAAATAATCCTTTTCAGAATTTTACAGTGTAAATAGAGTAACTAATTATTGAGCTCCTCAAAAATACCAAGACCGATTTTAGGGCTCCAACCCTTACACTTGAAAAGCAACCCCTTGCCACCACGCAGATATGACAGTGTCATAAAATAATGAATTTCAGAATTTTAGAGTTAAAATAGAGTCTCTGATTTTTAGACTCCCCAAAACTACTAACGCTGATTTTTGGGCTCCAACCCTTACACTTGAAAAGCAACCCCTTGCCACCACCCAGATATGACTTTGTCAAAAAATAATGATTTTCAGAATTTTATAGTTGAAATAGAGTCTCTGATTTTTGGGCTCCTCAAAAATACCAACACCGATTTTGGGGCTCTAACCCTTACACTTAAAAAGCAACGCCTTGACACCACGCAGATATGACTTTGTCAAAAAATAATGTTTTTCAGAATTTTATAGCGTAAATAGAGTCTCTGATATTTGGGCTCCTCAAAAATACCAACAAAAAATTTTGGGCTGCAACCCTTACTATTGAAAAGCTACCCCTTGACACCACGCAGATATGCCTTTGTCAAAAAATAATCTTTTTCAGAACTTTATAGTGTAATTATAGTCTCTGTTTTTGGGGCTTCTCAAAAATACCAACTCCGATTTTTGGGCTCCAACCCTTACACTTGAAAAGCAACCAGCTGACACCACGCAGATATGACTTTGTCAAAAAATGAACTTTTTCAGAATTTTACAGTGTAAATAGAGTTTCTGAATTTCGTGCTCCTCAAAAATACCAACAGAAGTTTTTGGGCTCCAACCCTTACACTTGCAAAGCAACCTATTGACATAAAGCAGATATGACTTTGTCAAAAAAAATCTTTTTTACAACTTTATAGTGTAATTAGAGTCTCTGATTTTTGGGCTCCTCAGAAATACAAACATCGATTTTTGGGCTACAACCCTTACACTTGAAAAGCAACCCGCTGACACCACGCAGATATGACTTTGTCAAAAAATATTCTTTTTCAGAATTTTACAGTGTGAATAATTTTCCTTATTTTTCGACTCTTCAAAAATACGACCACCGATTTTTTGGCTCCAACCCCTACACTTGACTAGCAATCCCTTGACACCACGCAGATATGACCTTATCAAAAAATAATCTTTTTCAGAATTTTACAGTGTAAATAATATCTCTGATTATTGGACTTCTCAAAAATACCAACACCGGTTTCCGCACTCCAACCCTTACACTTGAAAAGCAACCCCTTGACAACACGCAGATATGATTTTGTCAAAAAATAATGTTTTTCAGAATTTTGTAGTATAAATATAGTTTTCGATTTTTGTTCTCCTCAAAAATGCCAACACCGATTTCTGGGCTCCAACCCTTACACTTGAATAGCAACCCCTTGACACCAAGCAGATATGACTTTGTCAAAATATAATAGTTACAGAACATTATAGTCTAATTAGAGTCTCTGATTTTTGGGCTCCTCAAAAATACCACCACCGATTTTTGGGCTCCAACCCTTACAATTGAAAAGCAACACCTTGATACCACGCAGATAAGACTTTGTCAAAAAATATTCTTTTTCAGAATTTATAGTGTAAATAGAGTCTCTGATTTTTGGTCTCCTCAAAAATACCAAGTCCGATTTTTGGGCTCCAACCCTTACACTTGAAAAGCAACCCCTTGACACCACGCAGATATGACTTTGTCAATAAATAACCTTTTTCAGAATTTTACAGTGGAAATAATTTCTCATACTTTTGAACTCTTCAAAAATACCAACATTGATTTTTGGGCTCCAACCCTTACACTTTAAAAGCAATCCCTTGACACCACGCAGATATGACTTTGTCAACAAATATTCTTCTTCAGAATTTTACGGTGTAAATATAGTCTCTGATTTTTGGACTCCTCAAAAATACCAACACCGATTCTACGGCTGCAACCCTTAAACTTGCAAAGCAACCCCTTGACACCACGCAAATATGACTTTGTCAAAAAATAATCTTTTTCAGAATTTTACATTGTAAATAGAGTAACTAGTTTTTGGGCTCCTCAAAAATACCAACACCGATTTTTGGGCCCCAACTCTTACAGTTGAAATGCAACTCCTTGACACCACGTACATATGAGTTTGTCAAAAAATTATCTATTTCAGAAATTTGCAGGGTAAATAGATTCTCTGATTTTCGGGCTCGTCAAAAATACCAACAACGATTTTTGGGCTCCAACCCTCACACTTCAAAAGCAACCCCTTGCCACCATGCAGATATGACTATGTCAAAAAATAATGATTTTCAGAATTTTATAGTAAAATAGAGTCTCTGATTTTTGGGCTCCTCAAAAATACCAACACCGATTTTTGGGCTCCAACGCTTACACTTGAAAAGCAACCCCTTGACACCACGCATATATGATTTTGTCAAAAAATAATCTTTTTCAGAATTTTACAGTGGAAATAATTTCTCTTACTTTTGAGCTCTTAAAAAATACCAACATTGATTTTTGGGATCCAACCCTTACACTTTAAAAGCTACCCCTTGACACCACGCAGAGATGATTTTTTCAAAAAATAATCTTTTTCAGAATTTCACAGTGTAAATATAGTCTCTGATTTATGGACTCCTCAAAAGTACCAATAGCAATTTTCAAGCTCCAACCCTTACACTTGAAAAGCCACCACTTGACACCGCCCAGATATGACTTTGTAAAAAAAGAATCATTTTCAGAATTTTACAGTGTAAATAGTCACTAATTTTTGGGCTCCTCTAAAATACCAACACCGATTTTAGGGCTGCAACCCTTACACTTGAAAAGCAACCCCTTGACACCACGCAGATATGGGCTTGACAAAAAATAATCTTTTTCAGAATTTTACAGTGTAAATGGAGTCTATTATTTTTGGGCTCTTTATTAATACCAGCACCGACTTTTGCGCTCCAATCCTTACACTTGAAAAGCAGCCCCTTGACACCACGCAGATATGATTTTGTCAAAAAATAATATTTTTTGAACTTTATAGTGTAATTAGAGTCTCTGATTTTTGGGCTCCTCAAAAATACCAACACCGATTTTTGGGCTACAAACCTTACACTTGAAAAGCAACCCGCTGACACCACGCAGATATGACCTTGACAAAAAATATTCTTTTTCAGAATTTCACAGTGTAGAGTCTACTATTTTTGGGCTTTTTAAAAATACAAACACCGATTTTTGGGCTCCAACTCTTACAATTGAAATGCAACCCCTTGAAACCACGTACATATGACTTTGTCAAAAAATTATCTATTTCAGAATATTGCAGGGTACATAGAGTCTCTGATTTTTGGGCTCCTCAAAATTCCAACTCCGATTTTTGGGCTCCAACCCTAACACTTTAAATGCAACCCCTTGTCACCACGCAGATATGACTTTGTCAAAAAATAATATTTTTCAGAATTTTACAGTGGAAAGAATTTTCCTTACGTTTGAGCTCTTTAAAAATACCAGCATTGATTTTTGGGCTCCAACCCTCACACTTTATATGCAACCCCTTGTCACCACGCAGATATGACTTTGTCGAAAAATAATAATTTTTAGAATTTTACAGTGTAAATGCAGTCTCTGATTGTTGGACTCCTCAAAAATAACAACAGCAATATTCAAGCTCCAACCCTTACACTTGAAAAGCAACCCCTTGACAACACCCAGATATGAGTTTGTCAAAAAATAATCCTTTTCAGAATTTTACAGTGTAAATAGAGTAACTAATTTTTGGGCTCCTCAAAAATATCAAGACCGATTTTACAGCTGCAACCCTTAAACTTGAAAAGCAACCCCTTGACACCGCGCAGATATGACTTTGTCAAAAAATAGTATTTTCAGAACTTCATCGTGTAATTAGAGTCTCTGATTTTTGGGCTCCTCAAAAATACCAACACCGATTTTCGGGCTCCAACCCTTACTCTTGAAACGCAACCCGCTGACACCACGCAGATAAGACTTTGTCAAAAAATAATCTATTTTAGAATTTTACATTTTAAATCGAGTCCCTGATTTTTGGGCCCCTCGAAAACACCAAGAACGATTTTTGGGCTCCAACCCTTGCAGTTCGAACGTAAGCCCTTGTCGTCACCTAGATATGACTTTGTCAAAAAATTATCTATTTCAGAATTTTGCAGGGTAAATAGATTCTCTGATTTTTGGACCTCTCAAAACTACCAATGCTTATTTTTGGGCTCCAATCCTCACACTTGAAAAGCAACCCCTTGTCACCACGCAGATATGACTTTGTCAAAACCTAATCTTTTTCAGAATTTCCAGTGTAAATAGAGTCTCTGATTTTTGGGCCCCTCGAAAATACCAACACCGATTTTCGGGCTCCAACCCTTACTCTTGAAACGCAACCCGCTGACACCACGCAGATATGACTCTGTCAAAAAATAATCTTTCTCAGAATTTTATAGTGTAAATAGAGTCTCTGACTTTTGGGCTCCTGAAAAATACGAACACTGATTTTTGGGCTCCAACCCTTACAATTGAAAAGCAACCCCTTACACCACGCAGATAAGACTTTGTCAAAAAATAATCTTTTTTAGAATTTTACATTGTAAATCGAGTCTCTGATTTTCGGGCCCCTCGAAAATACCAACAACGATTTTTGGGCTCCAACCCTTGCAGTTGTAAGGCAACCCCTTGACGCCGCGTAGATATGACTTTGTCAAAAAGTAATGTTTTTCAGAATTTTACAGTGTAAACATAGTCTCTGATTGTTGGACTCCTCAAAAATACCAACATCAATATTCAAGCTCCAACCCTTACACTTGAAAAGCAACCTCCTGACAACACCCAGATATGAGTTTGTCAAAAAATAATCCTTTTCAGAATTTTACAGTGTAAATAGAGTAACTAAGTTTTGGGCTCCTCAAAAATACAAACACCGATTTTAGGGGCAACCCTTAAACTTGAAAAGCAACCCCTTGACACCATGCAGATATGACTTTGTCAAAAAATAGTATATTCAGAACTTCATCGTGTAATTAGAGTCTCTGATTTTTGGGCTCCTCAAAAATACCAGCACCGATTTTCGGACTCCAACCCTTACAATTGAAAAGTATCCCCTTGACACCACGCAGATAACACTTTGTCAAAAAATAATCTTTTTTAGAATTTTACATTGTAAATCGAGTCTCTGATTTTTGGGCCCCTCGAAAACACCAACAACGATTGTTTGGCTACTTTTACCGTCATTTGAAATTGTGTCGAGCTTGACTTAGTTTATTGTCTCTTTAGTTTATCCATTCTCAGAAAAGGGGCTGCACCCGACATAAAACTTTAAGCTCTGCGCGTAGCTCGAAGGTCAGCGCCGAGCAAGTAGAATGGAACCTTTTCCCACGACTTTATATGTAATTGGATCAAAAATTAGTTTTCACTTTTATAACTATTATTTTCTTAAAAGTTCAGTTCAAGTTGACTCTTTGTGGCGAGATGTTCCATTTTGCTAGTGTGAACGAGTCTCATGTTGGATTATATGTGTTTGCCATTGTGTGTGTTAATGTATGATAAGAACGAGTCTCATGTTTGGATTATGTGCATCTGCCATTTGAGTGGATTAATGTATGGCGGACTGGTTGTCATTCCAATGTTTTGAACGAGTCTCAGGTTGGATTATTTGTGCTTACCACTGCATGGATAAGGTAATTTCTGACTTACTTTTGTGATCACTATTTGGTTTTCGGCTTTTTCCTCCACTCATGGAGTGGAGGTTTTTTATGCCATAGAATAAACTCTTTCCTTTGCAACTAGTAATAGGGTTGTTGTTATTTGAACCCCAATACGCTCCACTAGCAATTAAGTACCTGATCATTACTCAAACAACGATTTTTGGGCTCCAACCCTTGCAGTTGGAAACCAACCCCTTGTCGCCACGTAGATATGACTTTGTCAAAAAATTATCTATTTCAGAATTTTGCAGGGTAAATAGATTCTCTGATTTTTTTACCTTTCAAACCTACCAACGCTGATTTTTGATCTCCAACACTTACACTTGAAAAGCAACCCCTTGACACCACGCAGATATGACTTTGTCACAATATAATCTTTTTCAGAATTTCACAGTCAAATAATTTCTATTACTATTGAGCTCTTCAAAAATACCAACATTGATTTTTGGGCTCCAACCCTTACACTTGAATAGCAAACCCGTTGACACCACGCAGATATGACTTTGTCAAAAACTAATCTTTTTCAGAACTTCATGGTGTAATTAGAGTCTCTGATTCTTGGGCTCCTCAAAAATACCAACACCGATGTTTGGGCTCCAACCCTTACAATTGAAAAGCATCCCCTTGACACCACGCAGATAAGGCTTTGTCGAAAAATAATCTTTTTTAGAATTTTACATTGTAAATCGCGTCTCTGATTTTTGGGCCCCTCGAAAACATCAACACCGATTTCGCGGCTCCAACCCCAACACTAGAAAAGCAACCCCTTGAAACCACGCAGATATGACCTTGACAAAAAATAATCTTTTTCAGAATTTTACAGAGTAAATAGAGTCTATTATTTTTAGGCTCTTTGAAAATACCAACACCGATTTTTGGGTTCCAACTCTTACAGTTGAAACGCAAACCCTTGGCAGCATGTACATATGACTTTGTCAAAAAATGATCTATTTCCGAATTTTGCAGGGCAAATAGAGTCTCTGATTTCTGGGCTCCTCCAAAATATTAACTCCGATTTTTGGACTCCAACCCTTACACTTGAAAAGCAACCCCTTGGTACCACGCAGATATGATTTTGTCAAAAAATAATCTTTTTCAGAATTTTATAGTGTAAATATAGTCTCTGATTTTTGTTCTCCTCAAAAATGCCATCACCGATTTTTGGGCTCCAACCCTTACACTTGAGTAGCAACCCCTTGACACCAAGCAGATATGACTTTGTCAAAAAATAATATTTTCAGTACTTTATAGTGTAATTAGAGTCTCTGATTTTTGGGCTCCTCAAAAATACCAACACCGATTTTCGGGCTCCAACCCTTACACTTGAAAAGCAACCCCTGGACACCACGCAGATATGGTTTTGTCAAAAAATAATCTTTTTCTGAATTTTATAGTGTAAATAGAGTCTCTGATTTTTGGTCTCCTCAAAAATACCAACACCGATTTTTGAGCTCCAACCCTTACACTTGAATAGCAACCCCTTGACACCAAGCGGATATGAATTTGTCAAAAAATAATCTTTTTCAGAATTTAACAGTGTAAATAGAGTCTCTGATTTTTGGTCTCCAAAAAAATACCAACACCGATTTTTGGGCTCCAACCCTTACACTTGAATAGCAACCCCTTGACACCAAGCAGATATGAATTTGTCAAAAAATAATCTTTTTCAGAATTTAACAGTGTAAATAGAGTCTCTAATTTTTGGGCCCCTCAAAAATACTAACACCGATTTTTGGGTTCCAACCCTTACACTTGAAAAGCAGCCCTTTGAAACCACGCAGACATGACTTCGTCGAAAAATAATCTTTTTCAGAATTTCACAGTGTAAATAGAGTCTCTGATTTTTGGGCTCCTCAAAAATACCAACAGCAATTTTTGGGCTCCAACCCTTACACTTGAAAAGCAACACCTTGACACCACGCAGATATGACTTTGTCAAAATATAATCTTTTTCAGAATTTCACAGTGCAAATAATTTCTATTAATTTTGAGCTCTTCAAAAATACCAACACTGATTTTTGGGCTCCAACCCTTACACTTGAATAGCAAACCCCTTGACACCAAGCAGATATGACTTTGTCAAAAAATAATCTTTTTCAGAATTTATCAGTGTAAATAGAGTATCTAATTTTTGGGGACCTCAAAAATACTAACACCGATTTTTGGGTTCCAACCCTTGCACTTGAAAAGCAACTCTTTGACACCACGCAGACATGACTTTGTCGAAAAATAATCTGTTTCAGAATTTCACAGTGTAAATAGAGTCTCTGATTTTTGGGCTCCTCAAAAATACCAACAGCAATTTTTGGGCTCCAACCCTTACACTTGAAAAGCAACCCCTTGACACCACGCAGATATGACTTTGTCAAAATATAATCTTTTTTAGAATTTTACAGTGCAAATAATTTCTCTTACTTTTGAGCTCTTCAAAAATACCAACATTGATTTTTGGGCTCCAATACTTACACTTTAAAAGCAGCCCCATGACACCACGCAGATATGACTTTGTCAAAAAATAATCTTTTTCAGAATTTTACAGTGTAAATATAGTCTCTGATTTTTGGACTCCTCAAAAATACCAACAGCAATTTTCAAGCTTCAACCCTTACACTTGAAAAGCAACCCCTTGACACCACCCAGATATGACTTTGTCAAAAAATAATACTTTTCAGAATATTAGAGTGTAAATAGAGTCACTAATTTTTGGGCTCCTCAAAAATACCAATACCGATTATAGGGCTGCAACCCTTACACTTGAAAAGCAACCCTTTGACAACACGCAGATATGACAAAAAATAATCTTTTTCAGAATTTTACAGTGTAAATAGAGTCTATTATTTTTGGTCTCTTAAAAAATACCAACACCGATTTTTGGGCTCCAACCCTTACAGTTGAAATGCAACCCCTTGACACCACGCAGATATGACTGTGTCAAAAAATAATCTTTTTCAGAAATTTTTAGTGTAATTAGATTCTCTGATTTTCGGCTCCTCAAAAATACCAAGACCGATTTTTGGGCTTCAACACTTACACTTGAAAAGCAACCCGCTGACACCACGCAGATATGACCTAGTCAAAAAATAATCTTTTTCAGAATTTCTAATTGTAAATAGTGTCTATAATTTTTGAGTTCTTTAAAAATACCAACACCGATTTTTGGGCTCCAACCCTTACAGTTGAAATGCAACCCCTTGACACCACGCACATATGATTTTGTCAAAAAATAATTTTTTTCCGAATTTTATAGTGTAAATATAGTCTCTGATTTTTGTTCTCCTCAAAAATGCCAACACCGATTTTTGGGCTCCAACCCTTCCACTTGAATAGCAGCCCTTTGACACCAAGCAGATATGACTTTGTCAAAAAATAATAGTTTCAGAACTTTATAGTGTAATTAGAGTCTCTGATTTTTGGGCTCCTCAAAAATACCAGCACCGATTTTTGGGCTCCAACCCTTACACTTGAAAAGCAACCCGCTGACACCACGCAGACATGACCTTGTCAAAAAATGATCTTTTTCAGAATTTTACAGTCTAAATAGAGTCTACTATTTTTGGGCTCTTTAAAAATACCAACACCGATTTTTGGGCTCCAACTCTTACAGTTGAAATGCAACCCCTTGACACCACGTACATGTGTCTTTGTCAAAAAATTATCTATTTCAGAATTTTGCAGTGTAAATAGAGACTCTGATTTTTGGGCTCCTCAAAAATACTAACTTCGATTTTTGGGCTCCAACCCTTACACTTGAAGAGCAAACCGTTGACACCATGCAGATATGATTTTGTCAAAAAATAAACTTTTTCAGAACTTTATAGTGTAAATAGAGTCTCTGTTTATTGGACTCTTTAAAAATACAAACAGTAATGTTTAAGCTCCAACCCTTACACTGGAAAAGCAACCCCTTGACACCACGCAGATATGAATTTGTCAAACCATAATCTTTTTCAGAATTCAATAGCGTAAATAGAGTCTCTAATTTTTGGGTCCCTCAAAAATACTAACACCGATATTTGGGTTCCAACCCTTACACTTGAAAAGCAGCCCTTGACACCACGCAGACATGACTTCGTCGAAAAATAATCTTTTTCAGAATTTCACAGTGTAAATAGAGTCTCCGATTTTCGTGCTCCAACACTTACGCTTTAAAAGCAACCCCTTGACACCACGCAGATATGATTTTGTCACAAAATCATCTTTTTCAGAATTTTATATTCTAAATAGAGTCTCTGATTTTTGGTCTCCTCAAAAATACCAACACCAATTTTTGGGTTCCAACCATTACACTTCAATAGCAGCCCCTTGACACCAAACAGATATAACTTTGTCTAAAAATAATCTTTTTCGGAACTTTATAGTGTAAATATAGTCTCTGTTTATTGGACTCTTTAAAAATACAAACAGCAATTTTTAAGCTCCAAGCCTTACACTGGGAAAGCAACCCCTTGATACCACGCAGATATGACTTTATCAAAAAATAGTATTTTCAGAACTTCATGGTGTAATTAGAGTCTCTGATTCTTGGGCTCCTCAAAAATACCAGCACCGATTTTTGGGCTCCAGCCATTACAATTGAAAAGCATCCCCTTGACACCACGCAGATAAGAATTTGTCGAAAAATAATCTTTTTAGAATTTTACATTGTAAATCGAGTCTCTGATTTTTGGGCCCCTCGAAAACACGAACACCGATTTCGCGGCTCCAACCCCTACACTTGAAACGCAACCCCTTGACAGCATGTATATATGACTTTGTCAAAAAATTATCTATTTCAGAATTTTGCAGGGCAAATAGAGTCTCTGATTTTGAGGCTCCTCCAAAATATCAACCCCGATTTTTGGACTCCAACTCGTACACTTGAAAAGCAACCCCTTGACACCACGCAGATATGATTTTGTCAAAAAATAATCATTTTCAGAATTTTATAGTGTAAATAGAGTCTCTGATTTTTGTTCTCCTTAAAAATACCAACACCGATTTTCGGGCTCCAACCCTTAAACTTGAATAGCAACCCCTTGACACCAAGCAGATATGAATTTGTCAAAAAATAATCTTTTTCAGAATTTTACAGTGCAAATAATTTCTCTTACTTTTGAGCTCTTCAAAAAGCAACATTGATTTTTGGGCTCCAATCCTTACACTTGAATAGCAACCCCTTGACACCAAGCAGATATGACTTTGTCAAAAAATAATCTTTTTCAGAACTTAACAGTGTAAATAGAGTCTCTAATTCTTGAGCCCCTCAAAAATACTAAAACTGATTTTTGGGTTCCAACCTTTACACTTGAAAATCAACCCTTTGACACCACGCAGACATGACTTTGTCGAAAAATAATCTTTTTCAGAATTTTACATTGTAAATAGAGTCTCTGATTTGTGGGCTGCTCAAAAATACCAACAGAAAGTTTTGGGCTCCAACCCTTACACTTGAAAAGTGACCCCTTGACACCACGCAGATATGACTTTGTCAAAATATAATCTTTTTCAGAATTTTACAGTGGAATTAATTTCTCTTACTTTTGAGCTCTTCAAAAATACCAACACCGATTTTTGGGCTTCAACCCTTACACTTGAATAGCAACCCCTTGGCACCAAGCAGATATGACTTTGTCAAAAATAGTTATTTGTGATACAAGTTGGCAAAGTAGGTGATTGTGTGCAAGTCTGAATTTTGCAGCATAAGCTGCAGGCGAATGATGCAATCACGCGAGTTAGCAATCATCTATGCGCACGTGTATCACACGCTATTTTTTGCAACGCCCGTCCGAAAAAGTTGTTTTAATAGGAGTTAAGGAAAAACGCTAATCTTGAATGAAAAGATTTTTAAATTTCGTAAACTATTTTTTGAAAACAAAAGTTTGACATTTTTGGGCTCCTCAAAAATACCAACACCGATTCTTGGGCTCCAACCCTTACAATTGAAAAGCAACCCCTTGACACCACGCAGATAAGACTTTGTCAAAAAATAATCTTTTTTAGAATTTTACATTGTAAATCGAGTATCTGATTTTTGGGCCCCTCGAAAATACCAACAACGATTTTTGGGCTCCAACCCTTGCAGTTGGAAAGCAACCCCTTGACGCCACGTAGATATTACTTTGTCAAAAAATTATCTATTTCAGAATTTTGCAGGGTAAATAGATTCGCTGAGTTTTGGACCCCTCAAAACTACCGGCTCCCAGTAGGACCGTGGTAAATCACATTCATGGCCATGCCTCACAACCGTGAGATGGGTGGTCAGAGGACACGATGGAATCAAAACGACATGCCGGCGAAACCCTCGTGTTTTTTGAGGACACGAAGCGACCCAAGGATGAAAGCTTTCTGCATCCATTTCGCAAGTGCCTTGGCATATTTTTGGCACGCCAGTATGGCTTTAAGATAACGAACCAATGATAGCTTCGCACCTCCAAGAACACCTATCACAAGGACAGTTACTTGTACCGAATATTTTGGGCACAGCTTTTGCAGCTCCCTTTTAAGGTCTTGATACCTCTCGTCCTTTTCTTTCTCCTTGGCAGTGAAGTTTTATTCAGACGCTGCCGAGAATTCGATCACGAATATAGTTCTTTTCTCGGAGTCTTGGAGAACAATGTAAGGCCTCGGATGTGCAACGGAGACTGCTGTCCGAAAATCGTAGTTCCAGAACATTTGGCACTTCTCGTTTTGGACAATTGACTCTATCTCCCTCGGAGCGTTCAGCAGGGCAGTGTCGCGGCCAACACCGTAAGAGCGACAAAGAGTGTAATACAGGACTCTTTGGGCCGCATTATGTCTGAAGATGTATGTCGTTCTTGCGTGGGTGGGACACCCTGATAGTATGTGTTCCAGGTACTCAGCGTGTGCATGACACGCTCTGCACCTATCGCTGGGAACTTCTTGACATAAAATGCGGGCACGGTATGCTAAGGTGGAAATGACACCGTCCGGGCATGCAAAAATGAAACCCTCTGTACCTGAATTAAGGCCTGATGATCTGAGGAAAGCAAAAGTTTGCTCCTTCGGCAAGGACTGTTGTTCTACATTTCTGTGCAAATTTCCGTGCACTTTCTTGTCGAGTTGCTCTTGATGGAATTTTTCATCTTCTGCTTTCTTCACTTCGGCTTTCAGAAGTTAAGCATCTACATGGAGTAATGCACTTTCTTCAATTCTGATGTTAAAATTCAGGCCAAGGGTTTCGGCCGCTTGCTCCGCGGCTTTGTAAAGGAACGCTTCTTTGCCAATCACCTCGTGGATCCTGACCATTTTTAGGATAGGGTCTATGCCACTGGCTACGATATAAGCTGTACTTAGAACGATACGGTTATGAAGACACTGGAGATTCAGAAGTCCGCGTCCGCCTTGACGGCCTGAAATGTATAATCGCGGAACTGACGAATTGATATGCAGGCTTTTATGCATATGCATAATCTTACGTGTGGTGACATCAACGGCCTTCAGTTCTTTCTTCGTCCATTGAACCACCCCAAACGAGTAGAGTAGAACCGGGACGGCAAGCATGTTAGTCGCAGATATCTTGTTCAACGCTGACAGATTGGAAGACCAAATCTGTCGGAGAAGATGCTTGTATTTGCTTCGGAGAGACTCCTTTACTGCTGTTACGTTCTGATTGCGGCTTTGACGCACGCCCAGGTATGTATAGGTCTCTCCAGTGTTAAGATGTCTGATAGCACCTATATCCACAAGCTCGGGGTCCTTGGGAACACCAACAATCTTTCCGTCCTTCAGTAAAGGGCTCAGGGAATCGCCCTGAAAGACGGCCCTCTGGAAGGTGACGTTGTTTGCTGTCACACGATAATTTCCAGATGAGATAGTAAATCTAGTTTTCCAAAGAGGCATCAATCTCTCTATGCATCTCACTATGTGTGGATGCACCTTCAAGCTTTCCAACAGACAGATGATAAGTCTATGAGAGGTTGAATCGAAAGCTTTCCGGTAGTCAATCCAGGCCATTGACAGGACGCGTTGATGGGCTGCAGCGTCTTTGCAGACACACCTGTCCATTAGCAGGTTCTCTCGACAGCCTGCTACACCTTTTTTCGAGCCACGTTGTTCGTACATCTCACGCCACACAAGCTCAATTCGCCGATCAATCCTGTTGTTTAGGAGAGCTGTAAAGATCTTATACAGTGTGTTCAAACAAGTTATTGGCCTGTAATTCTCTGGGTTGGACAAGTTGCCTTTTTTCGGTAGGAGTATAGTGCGTCCTAACACTAGCCACTGCGGATTGGGTGTCTCTGACTTGAAAAATGAGGTGAATATGCGGGCCAAATGTTGGTGTGTAGAAGTAAACTTCTTCCACCAGAAGTTCTTGATACAATCTGGTCCAGCACCGGAAAAGTTCTTCGTTCCTCTA